>PVJA010001237.1:0-132790 GCA_004027025.1 Myocastor coypus | reverse complement strand
ATATAAACAATTAGTATCATTGCTATATAATTGAAGGAGCAATTTTAATAGAAATCACATTTAAAATTGCCACAAAAATAAAGTAAGTAGGAATGAATTTTACAAAATCAAGCAACAGGTATCTGTAATGAAAACTATAATATACTGATGAAAGAAATTTAAAGGTTTATACAAATGTAGAAAGGCAACTGTGTTCTTGGATTATCTGAATCAAGATTTTTAAAATGTGCACAGTATCCACAATGACCTACAGACTCAGTACAATCTGTACCCAATACCAATCCTGCTGAAAAAAATTGAATATTTTCTCCATAAAGCAATGTTGAATGTTTTTGATAGACTATATAATCTGACATAAGCAATAGAATATGTACATATGTTTTAAATTCCACATGCTATCAAACTTATACATAGAATTTGTATGTTTAAATATATCTATGAATGGTAAATCAAATTAATTTATCAATTTTCTCAAGCAAAAGACATGTTGGTTGTGACTGAACATATAGTACCTTTATATTTTTTGAAAATTTTAGTAAATAACTGAAAATATAAGAATTAATATTGTAAGCTACTTTAAGTCAGTATATTAAGTTAGATGTAGATGCTGATTAATTAGTGTCCTTTATACGTTTTCAAATAATTGCACTGAAATTGGTAAATTACATAATGGATGCTGATGTCTTACTTGTTGCTTTATCAGGATAATTGTGCCCATTTCTGACTTTTATGACAAAGAACTAAAAATCTGAGACCTATATTAAAAATTATCTTCTCATTTGAATGTGTTGTACTAGAGTCAACATAATATACAGAATGAAAGAAAAATGAAACAGTTAAATATTTCTATGTGTATAAATATTTTAAAGCATGCCTGAGGATCATGCTTTAATTTCATTTTTACACCAGATAACTAACAGAAAATTAAAAATGAAATGGCAAGTGTAACATGTTGAAATTTTAATAGAGTTTTACAATGGCATAGCTACACATCTATAAAGCAACATAACAAGCTGCTCCACACTACAACATAAAAATATATATGAATCAGTTTCTAATGCTATGCTCTATGTAATGCAGAATTTGCAACCGCTCTTCATATACTGACTTAAAATCTTTGCTACATTTAAACCTGGTTCTCAGAAGTGTCTTACATAAGATTGTAATCTCATTGGCAAAAGGTAGGGATGTTGATAATCTACAAAAATTTATGACTGTCAAAATTACAATAAAACATTACTCAGTTCTAACAGAGACATCAATAATTACTGCATAAGATTTTGGTTTAATTTTCTCTTTCTATATCTAGACATTCTATTTTATTTTTAATCCTAAGTATTATATGGCATTTGTTTGCTTTTTTGTTTTTATATTTTGCAGGTGTTTATTTTTAATTTTTTATTCTTCTTAATTAGAAAAATCTAAGACAGCAGTGAAACAATTTCAAAGCAGTTTAGTAGGACAGTTACAATAACTAATACATTGCATATTGTTGTCTTCGTAGTAGTTATTGAGAAGACATGATGCAGACATGATATCTTTTTATAGGATAGGGTCTACAGGGTGTTCAGGGTCTCACTATTAGATGGGACTCATACTGATCTGCCTGTTTACAGCCTCCCAAGAGCTGGGATTATAGGTGAGTACAACCACACCCAGTCTCAATTGCTGTGTCAGCGTGCCCTGGGGGTGGGGCCAGCATGGATTGAACTGGGGAGCATGTGCTTCTACAGATTCATCTTGGAAGTGTTAGACAATGGAAACAAACTCAGATATTTCTACAAAGGCCTCAAACCCTAGAGTACACATGTTTTATGTCATGAAGTAGTGGTCCCTAAAAATGTCCAGGTAGATATTTAATCTTTCCTGTAATCTCTACTTTTTTCTCAAAGATGGAGGAATTGTACCACAAAGAAAACTAGCCAGCAAATATGTTACTTATAGAATTCACACATATTACATGTTTCTAGCTCTAAATTCCAAAAATGGAACAGCCTGTGTCTAAGAAGAACTTCAGGCTCAGGCTTGCTAATTTATATATGTGAAGGAAACACAAAATCATAGTCATAAGAGTAAAATTAGCAACCACTTAAGGGTATATCTGATGAAACTTGAAGCAAAATAAAGAGTTAAATTTTAAAAAATAATGTAACAAAAGAGAACTGACATAGTAAATACCGAGGTAAAAACTTGATTCAAAAATTTGGAATGAATCCAAAACCCAAAGCAAAATTAAAATTAATGTTGAAAGCAAGACTATATCTCTGTAGCGATTGAAATTCCCCCAATAAAAGGGTTTATATAATAATGAGATGAGAGCATTACATTTTGGAAAATAAACTCCACAGAGAAAAAGACTCATAGGAGGACATTTCTGTCAGTATGGAATGTGGATAGTAGCAGTCCATAACAAAAATTAATCTCTTTCTCTCTTAGCTGCAGTGTTTAAGAAAATCAGGCCTTCTAGCCAGAGCAAGATAGTATCTTAAAAAGAGCTAGTGATGGGGAAGGGAAGCAAATAAAAGTGGTAGAAATTTGAACAGAGGATGAAACCCTCTCAATTTAAATTTTTTTTTTCTTTTTTTTTTTTTTACTTATTTTTTTTTCTTGTTTCAGAACTTTTATTTGTTTATTCACTCATTTTTATGGCCGGCTCAGCCCGCCCCGAGGGCAGGGCTGGTGCAGCATGTGGTGCCGGGGATCGAACCGCGGTCCCTGAAGCCGCCCAAGCTTTCCCAAGCAGGCGCTTTAGACCACTGAGCCATCCCGCCGGGCCCCACAATTTAAATTTTAAAGTGGCTGAAGATCATAGAAAGTAATTCAACGACCTAAACAGAAAATGCCCTAGCCAGCCCTGCCCCCATGTGATGTTGCAAATCTTATATCTGAACCTAATATCTGAGGGTTTAAGAATCCTGTGATTCCAACCAAGAATTATTACACAATAAACGAAAAGAGACAATGCAACATTTACAATCTCTGGAAAAGGCTAGTGCCAGAGTTCCAAAAGTGATTTATTTTCTTTATTATGATAGCTCAGAAGAAGTAAATGTGATATTTACCAAAGGACATAAGAGCAACAACAGAAAGCAAGTTTGTATAAACAATAAATAGAATAAAGGAACAGACACAGGGATAGAAACAAAGATAGGGTTTCAGAAAAATTGTATATATAGGTAGAAAAAATCGATACACCCTCCCTTTCAATGTTACAATTGTTATAACTCAATTAAAAAGGAAATAATACAAAAGTTTTTTTTTTTACCAAGTACAACAAAAATATAAGCATATGAGGTGATGCAAAGGCTAATGAGCTTGATATATCTATTTCACAATGTATACATGAATCAAAATATGTCACACGTCAAATATATTTTTAAATCATTTAAAAATATTTTTTTTAAAAAACCAAATTGAATAGAAGTAAAATGACTTATGGAGATGTTTAAACGTAGAATGAGAGCCGGGTGTGGTGGCTCACGCCTGTAATCCCAGCACTTGGGAGGCTGAGGCAGGAGAATCGGTGCGAGTTCGAGACCAGCCTGGGCTACAAAAGTGAGCTCAAGGCTAGCATGAACTACACAGCGAGACCCTGTCTCAAAAGACAATCAATCAATCAATCAATCAATCAATCAATAAAGGTAGAATGAAAATGGAAGTGCAACAGAAGAAAAATTTGAAAACAGTTCTCAGTATATATATTGAAAGATCATCAGATAGATAAAGAAAAATTAAGTGAAGCCTTCAGAAAAGGAAAAATATCAAATTTACAGTAAAAAAGAAAAAAAAAACAGAATTAGACTGATCTAAAACAAAATATTTCTAAGAAGAAAAGCACAACCCTTGGATTAAAAAGACTCCTCATCTCCTAGGTCCAGAGGTTCTCAACCTTTCTAATGCCATGACCTCATAATACAGTTCCTCATGTTGTGGTGACCCCAAACCAAAAGATAATCCTGGTGGCTACTTCAAAGCTGTAAGTTTGCTACAGTTATGATTTGGAATGGCTTTAGGTGACCTCTGTGTTTTGTTCGTTTGACCCCCGCCGGGGTCTTGACCCATAGGTTGAGAACCGCTGTTAGGTGCTATCTTTCCCATAGCTGCGTAGCTGCTGGGAGCTACATATAAGACCTCTGCTTTTGGAGGGTATAACATTCCTGCGAGATCAAACCCTTTCATGTCTCTTGATTAGATATCTAGGAGTAGAATGGCCAGATGACATAATTAGTTTCCTTGTTCACCTTTTCAAGAACTTCCAAATATGTTTTCAAAATGATTCTAATTCTATCATTTTTAGTTTGTACCACCAATATATGGAAGGTGCAGGCCTTCCATATTTTTGCCAATGTCTACCATGACCTATCTTTTCCAATTTAACTATTTCTCTCAGTTGGAAGCTTCTATTTTCTTTCCCTTAATAATATCTTTTTAAAGATTTGCAGTTTCAATTTCAGTTATCTCCGGGTTATCACTTTGATTTTTCTTGAATCAGGTTTTTCTTGTTATATCTAAGAAATCTTTAACTAATAGAAGCTCTCTCAGAGTTTCTCTTACACTTTTTTATAAAAGATTTATAGTTTAAAGTTCACAGGTAGGTCATTGAACCACAAAATCAAATTGGCATGTGATTGGATGTTTCTGTTTCTGGTTTTCTGTGTGTATATGAATCATCACTTATTCAAAAATAAATGTTTGTTTTCTTGTTTAAACAATAATGGGTTTTCATTATTGCCAAAGACAAGCTGTCTATGCGTGGGTGTAATTTTGTGCCTTCTGTTGGTTGACATTTATTTATCTTGATATCAGTTTAATAGGACATTGTATACTAAGCCTAAGTAGATGTTGAAATAGAAAAGTGTTACCTGTTCTTCGATAATTGGTGTGCCTTTAGCTGATGTCTGTATGAAGATTTCCTAGATGGATTCAGTTGTATATCTTCTCTTTCAAATTTCTCTCTGATTTCTTTCATCTTGTGGGGAAGTCATGCAAGTTCTTGCTCTCTGGGGTAATATAATGGTGATGTCACCTACACCTACATAATTATTCATGGGAAGGTCTTCAGAATTGTACTATATAGCTTCAATAGATATAAGAATATTAATATTGAGGGCTGGGGAGATGGCTCAGTAGAATAAGTGCCTGCCTGGCAAGCATAACGGCCTGAGTTCAATCCCCAGTTCCACAAAAAAAAAAGAATATTAATATTATGTGTTTTAGTAAAATTGGTTATTTCATGCTTTAAAATTAAGATTCTGTTTAAATTCACAAGTTTGGCTGGTGAGATAGCTCAGCAGGCTAAAGCACCTGAGGAGCATAGCTTAGGCAAGCACAGGGACCATGGTTCAATCCCTGGCACCACCTGCCACACCAGCTCTGCCTTGAGGGCAAGCTGAGCTGTCCAGAGTCCAGGCATAGGTACATATTCCTGCAATCCCAGTGCTGTGGAGGCTGGAAGCATAAGGATCACTACGAGTCCAAGGTATGTGGTGAGATCTGGCAACAACCAAATACATTTCTAAAAATTAAAGAAAAAAATCACAAATATTTTAATGAAAGAACGTTAATGTATTGTCGTTTGTTTGTTTGTTTGTTTGAGAACTGGAGATTGAACTCAGGCCCTTGTGCTTGCCAGGCCAGCGCTTATTCTACTGAGCTATCTCCTCAGCCCAAGTATTTCTGTATTACACTTTTAATGAACTTACCATCTGCAGTGATCCTACCTTGCTCCAGTTGATAATTTCTGCACTCACTTAATTTTTTGCTAATCAGTGTGACCAGTTTAGATATATTGCTCTCTCAAACTATCAGCTTTTAATTTTAACATTTTCTACATTCATTTCATAAATTTCAATTTTGTTCTTAATTATGTTCTAAATATATGGATTCAATATTGTCTTCATTTTCTAATTTATACTAGGAGAACCTGAAGTCATTTATTCAAGCAATCTAAAGTGACAACTATTTTCAAACACTATACTAACAAATACATAATTATGTATATATGAAGGCATATACAGACTCATGTACACATACTATAAATATACATGCATATATATTGCATGTTATATGGATTTGTAATTATAAATGTCTATATATCATATTATTTAGCTTATATGAAAATATATCCTAAAACTATCAAGTCTAATGTTTAAATTGATAAACAGAATAGACACCTTGTAAAAGGGGTGAAATCTAGGGCATTACAGGTAGAAAAGGCAAACTATACGCCAGAGATAATGTAATGTTCTTTAGTATCTGAAATCTCCATGTCTCCCATAGGCTACAAAGAGAATTCTTATGTTATAAATAAGAAAGCAACTTGACATAGGTTTCATGGGTTGGCCCTGATGTCAAAGCTTAAAGTGGGTAAGCTAATATATGTGCCCAAATCTTCTTGACTTTACAGTATTTCTGTAAAGAGAAAGAAGAGGTATATTATTTTCTTTTTAATTTTAGCCTCTCTGTGTCATTCTATGGCATTTGTTCCAAATTGTTGAGATTTTATGACCTGTGAGCATCAAACCCAATTGGAAAAACATCTTTCATCAAGAGATTAACCATATCTCTTCCATATAATAGAAGAAAATTCTACCATCTGTGAAAATAGCTTCCTTCAATAGAGCATGGCATCTGAAAAACTATCTTTTTTAGGGACTGAGGAAAATTACAGAAGTGTTTCTACCAGATTCCAAATTATTTCCTGAGGTTAGTTTCCTTCTGTACATTTCATTCACCACTGTCAAAACCACTTACTTTTCAGTCTCCCCAAGTCTTCCTTTGCAAAGCCTCTAACAGTGAAGACAGTTCAAGTTCTCTCCGCGTAGGATCTCTAACCTGACCATATATTAGCAGGCAAACAAGTAAAAGACAGATGCACAGTCACTGGTGCCAACACAAACATTCAGTATGTCTTAAACTGTTTAGTAATATTTATGTTTCACACATAGAATTATTTGGGGACTGGGTAAGAAATTTTGTTTTCTTTGTCATTCATGTATTTTCTAGTATTGCATAACACTGCTTCTCATTAAAAAATCCATAGTCTTATTATACTCTGTTGAGGCAAAATATTTATTTTTATACTTTCTTTAAATAAGAGTATTATTAGATTTTATCTTTACTTGAATAACCTTGTCAGGTTATATTGATAAGTAACTCATATTATCTCCATGTCATCAAGAAATCTTGATATGGCACTGGTAAGTTTGCTAAAAGCTAACATACAGAAATTTACCGATTTTGAAGTTTGAGTTTATTTAAAGAAAATACTAATTTTGGAGTGTAATATACCCCAGACATACACATGACATTTGACTCTGGAGTTCAGAACCATTGTTGGCTCGAAGACCATATTCGTTGTGCTTTATCAGAACCAACCATGGTGGTTCTGCTTTTGCTGCTTCCAGTGTTCATTTTGCAAGATGCAGGGACACTGTTGTCACTATTTATAGGTATTTCTTTATTCTAGTATCTGTAGATAGAGGTCAGCTATGTTTCCTAGAGACTTCACAATCTCCCTTTCTTATTGATCAACCATACTAAAATCTAAATCTTACTGACATTAAGCCAGTTTTTACTAGCTCCTTTATGACCTGAGGTTACTGCTTTGTTTGCTTTGTGTAAGAATGGAAGAAGAGTTGAGGTACAGTTTGTAAGTGCCCAAGGAATACTTTCTGGTCTTACTATCTACACTTACCTGAGCCTGCTCAAGTACAACAGATGTTAATCTTGTCTCTGGGATACAAAGAGATAGACATGAAATGGGAAAACAAATTCAAAATGAGCATTAACAGCTGCTTGTCTTTTCCATTAATTTTTTCCTAACTCTATTTCTCATTAGTGAAGAGAAGGATGAATCCCCTAAATTGCTTTCAAATTTTTAAAGCTACGATTACGTCACTCTAAACCACAGTATCACAAGAGAACTTCCAATCAAACTTATTTTTTTGTTTAGTATAATGTTCAGTTTTTCATAGGAAATATATGTGATTTGTAAGTTTCTATAGTCCCCATAAATAATCCTTGCTTATTGAAATACGGTGCCTCACAAATGGGACTTACCTTTTGTAACCTGAATGCATTTTACTTGCCTAGGCTTGATTTAATTGGTCTATGGTCAAACTGAAGTGGAGTGCTTTCCTAATCATTTGTTCTGAGCTCACATACTTACTGTGGCTTTCTGGTTCTTTTTAATCCCTGTGATTTTAATAGGAACTACAGAAAAGCTAAGGAAAAGAAATATATGTCTCCCTATAGATGAGTGCAACATGTCTTATCTTAGTTCTCCAGAAAGGGAACAAATGCAGGCCCTTTACTGACTCCTAGTCCTGCAGAAGAGTTTTGTGTCTAGCTGGGCACAGTCCTCCATCACTTTGAAGGCTCCAAGCTCTAAGCTCCTGCTCCTCAGAAGCTTTGTGGAAGGGAATGATTATGCCAGTCAGTACAGGGTCCCTGAATGGTGTTCATTTATGTTCAACACGAATTCAGTAGTTTGATGAAGAAAGTAAAAGAAAGAGTATGCATTTTAGCAATGAGGATGAGTCAGCAGATAATGGACAGATAAAGAATGCGCTGTTTATTCAACCAAAGACAACAACTCAAAGCACAATTGGTATTAATATTTGTTATATACTTCTGTTTGTAATTAGAAAATACAATCATACAATCACACACAAAATGTCTGTATTTTTAGAACAGCAAAATACAGAAAATGTGAAAAAGAAAAATTATATTTTTACAAGAACATCAAAATTTTAATATATTTAAAATTATATTTCTTTCAAAGTGAGTAATGGTATAGTGTTTTACTTAAAAATAAAAAACCATATGAATAAATATAGATTTATAATAGCCTGTGAAAAACAATTTCAAATTTGAAAATTATTAGTTAATTCTTAAATGGACAATTCCAGTAAGTTTTAACACATATTTTATTATGTTACCAGTACCATATTTCTAAAATACAACTGTATATTCTGTATTCAAGTATCTCATTTATTGACTACCAGAGATTCATTTTTTTCAAAAACGAAAACAAAGAATTTTATTTACTATAAAAACACTCAAAACATTTACATGAGGCAAAAGCAAAAGTACAAAGACAAACAAGATTTAGATCAATATAGGATTATTATATAGAGAAAAATGCATCTACCGACACATGCAAAGGAAATATAGAACAGAATATTAGTAAGGATTTATAGCTGGAAGTTTTATTTTTAGATTATGTCTTTGGAAAGGACAGAAGCCAACACACAACAACATAGCAGAAAATACATATATCAGAAATTAGATGAAGCCAATAATAAAAAGCCTTAAGTAAAAGCAAAAGAATCATATTTAAATTAGCCTATCAGTTAACCACAATGAATAAACACAAGAAAAATAAAACATTTAAAAGAAGAGCATTTGTTTTTACACACATATGCATATTTTGGAATATATAAATGAATAGTGATTCATACATCCATCACATGTACATATGCACTTAAGTTCTACAGGTTAATAAATATGAAATGTAACAACTTGAGTAAATACAAATCAGTTCTTTAAACTTGGGAGAAATATTTGGCAATAAAATGGTGAATTAGTGATTTATATGAAAAAAACAAAAAGCAACTACTACGTATGGGTTAAATCAAAGTAAAACAGTTTTGTAAATATTTTGTAGAGAGAACTTGGATAGCCCCCAACAAAAACAGAAAAATAAAATTCATAATTATAATAATTAATTATATGAAAACAGTTCTAATCATAGAAGCAAATATTTCCTCCAAAACTAATTAATTTTAAGTCACATGACATACTCCAAGAAAAATCATTTGTGTTCTTATGGAAGCTAACATATTAGCAACATATTTTAAAATCAATTAAAAATCAATACAAAAAAGGCAGACAAAATGAAGCACAGATGTTCAAATATACAAAGTCAACCAAGTATAAAAATTACATGTGCCATTAGTAATTAAAGTAATAAATGTACAAGACAACAAAATACATTCACTTTTAATTGAAAAATATCACTTTCAAAATGTAAAGCAAAATGTTGAAATGAGAAAATAGATTTGAATATCATTACAATTATAAATAATTAACTGTACTTCCTAAGACATAAGCTCAAAGGTTATCAGCTTAAACTTATTTATTTCAAAAGCTGACACAACTCTCAAAACAAAACTGAAACCCATGTACAAAATAGTGACATTGTCTATCGCATAAGATTTTAATCAATAAGTGTTAACTGCTGTATAAACATACAATAGTCAACAAAATCAAAATTACAATTTACTAACATTAATTTTGGGGTAATAAAAATACATATACATATATGCTGCACAGATAGCAATAAAAGTACATAAGTTATTTCTTCAAATATATAAGGTGTTTTATTTTCTCCCAACTGGAATTGAACTCCCTTGCCTGGCAGGCACTGTACCAATGAGCTATATCCCCAGCCTTATATAAGGTAGTTTATCATTTTTGTTTTCATGCATTATCAAAATGATTTGAACATGAGTTTTTAAAAAGTACATGAATTTTAAAAGTGTAAAATAACTATACATTTAATATTACATATGATATATATATATATATATATATAATCTATGTATCACTATAAAATCTGTATCTTACCCTATAGATTTTCAATCTGAAAGTGAAACAATCTTATCAATCTTTCCAGACAAAATTCTATAAACTTCTTCAAAGAATATCTCTAATTATCTTAAGATCCAGAATCTATAAGGAAGTAAAATTCACAAATAAAAACACTCTTATCAGTTATCACCTAGTAAGTTTTCATTTATGAGACACTGACTAAAATACTAAAGTTCAGAGATGAGCAGTGATGTGCTATCCTTCACGGAGTAGATCAGATGGAAGTAGGGATACCAGGTAATTAAAGCAATGAGCACCAAAAAGAAACAGAATGCCCTGGATATGTTTTAGAGATAGTAAGTGGTGGTCTGCCAGAGGAAATCGGGACAGTGGAACACAAGGATTTTAGCAAAGACTCCTTCAGGAGGTGATAACTGGGAATTAATGAGGAGAGCAATATTCTAGTGCTGGGTGTATAAAAACAATGCAAAGGAGGCAACATCATGATAAAAGATATGCAAAGAGGGCAGTGCAGTGAGGAAGGATCCTTACATGTAGATCTGCAAGCATCGAACTTGGGGTACGCTGACCCAGGATGACGCAGTCAGTTATTTGGTGTTTCTTGGATTATGGTTAGGGGCTTGGTTCTCATTCTGTAAACAAGAAAGACTCTACCAAGAGTCTTTAAGTAAAAGTAGCACAAGAGGAGCACGGTTGCTTTGAAACAATGCATTTGCTTTGAGATTATGACTACAAAAAGGTATGAGTTTGGGAGCACTAGCAAAGTGAGGAGAAATGGATATACTTGAGAGATATTGCAAAGTAAACCGTATGAGTCATGCTGAGTCATTCTTTCTGTTGATTCAACCTTTTTTTTTTTCTTTTTGAGTGTGAGTGTGAGATTGACGTTGTGATTCTCACAATTCTGACCTCCACAAATAAAAAGGTTCATTTAAAAAGACAAATATGTTCAGATAAGAAGATTGTAGCTCCCTTTTGCAAATGGGCTAATGGATCCTTTTAAGTAGATGAAACCACATTTTAAATAAGAAATGTGGAAATAAATGCAGAGCATACAGAGGAAGCATACTAAACAGTACGAAAATACTTGGTTCATTTTAGTGAAAAAATGCATTGTGTGATATGAATTATGTGAGAGAGAGAAACAGTGACAGGAATGGAAGCAGGGATGAGGGCAGAGAGAGAGAAAGCGAAACAGTTGCACTAGAAATGAGAGGGAGGAAGCAGACTCAAGAAAACCATCATACTGCTCAGATAGGGGGGCCTGAGAGGACAAAGGCAAAGGATACAAGAAATTGACTTACATTTAGAGAGTTTAGACTCAAAGCAGAGAACATGTAAAGAAAGAGCAAACAAAGTGTTGAATGTTACCAAATATCAAAGCAAAGAGGAAGAAAGCACCATTTTGGGGAAGTGTCTTTTTGATACAGAGTCTTACTGTGCACTTTAGGATGGCTTTGGTTTCCAAGTTGCAGGCATACTCCTGCTTCAGCCTCTGAAGTGCTAAGATTATAGGTTAGGCATGCAGCACCATACCAAGCAGGAATCAGTTTTAATAATAAGTAAGTAACAAAATTAGCAAACACTGTTTGGCTGTACAGAGAGGCTTTAATCACTGATTGTAGTGGGTTAAATATTGACTGACTACTGGGGAAAAGTAGAATGGGGTAGAATATTTGGGAATTTTTTTCCTAAATAAGAGAAAAATATAATGGGGAAAAATAGGAAAATTTCAGGTTATGAGAAAAGTGAGGGTCCTTCTTAGGAGGTTAAAAGTCAAACACTTTTAAAAGTTCTACAAAATGCTGTACGTGGTTTCAAGGTTAATCCTGAGGGGATTTAACTGACCTTGACAGATACAAATCTTATATGTTTTATTATATAGGTCTTGCTTTAACTTGGCCTTAACCATCCAGCAGAGAAGTTTAACCATGAGGTATAAAAAGTAAAGCCAGATTAGTACATTGAGCTGTAAAAGTCTCAAGTCAACAGCTTCTGACAATGCCAGTTCTGCTGATAACACACTAGTATTACTGGATATTGGACTGTGCATACAACTAATTTCTCTTAGCTCAATGAGAAGAAATATTTTTGTATGAATAGTGTTTATAAATGTCATCATGTCTGCATCCTGTACTCTGAACAACTACTATAAAGGCAACAATATACATTGTATTAATACTGTCGCTATCCTACTATCGTGTTTTGAAACTCATTGCTACTTCTTATTAAAAGCAATAAAGTTATAAAAAAAATCCATGAAATTGTTTTCAATAAATTATAGCATAGGAAACTGATCCTGCCGTTTCCATGAACAACATTTTACTGATATAGATATTTTCATCCTATCTATATTTCCATGTTTTTCTTTTTCTTTCTTTCATTTTTTTTCAAGCTATACCAGTAAAGTACTAGTTACAGAGATTCTATAGCATATAGTGTCTAAAATATTGACTATTCACTTCTCAGGAATAATTTGCAAACCCCTGACCCAGGACAAAAAAATAATTTTAACATATAAATAGGTGAACAATAACTAATATTTAGTATGCATGTCAAAGAGTACTGACTGGAGGATTTATTCAGACATAAATATTATACTCTGGGAAACAGAACATAGATATTACTGTTCCTTTGAAAGCAATCTCTCTAAAGGATCTTTTTAAATCATGGATATCATTAACAATTATAAACAAGAATAAATGAACAAAACTGATATATGAAAAGATAGACTAAAGGAAAAACAGATATGTGTAATTTACCATCATAAGAGGAAACATGTATCTAAGGAGGCAACAATTTTATTTTCATCAGAAGGATACAGCACAAAGAGATCAATGCATTTCAGTTTCAGGTGCAGTGGTCCATAGAAAAGTGAGAACAAATAAGAGTAGACAAGATGCTTAAAAATGAGAGACTGGCACATAAATTTTCATACAGTGAACATTTTCATGAAAGTAGGTATTTTTCCAGAAAACTATAGTTCAATATTCTGACTGAAAGATAAAAAAAAAAAAAAATTGTAAAAAACCTCACTAAAACTTATCACTTTTTCTCAATTTATGCAAAATGGTTCCTTAAATACAACACTTACTGGTGATTCTCCATAGTCAAAGAAAAATAATATCCAGAACAGTTAATGCTTAATTTTTCTCATTTTTAAGTTTTTAATAATTTTTTGACCATTTGTGTGTGTATATCTGGTAAGATAACAACATGTAATATAAAAATTATGGTTGGATTCTTATGATTTCATTTATTTACATTTTTATTGTTTCTGATGCATTCTCCTTGAAAATAAAAAAAAAAAGATAATAATAACATCACCATTTTACAGCTTGAAAAGGCTAAATGAGTAAGTAAAACTCAATGATACCACTGGCCAGATATCTCAGCCGGCTAAAGCATCTCCTTAGGCAGAGCCTAAGTACCAGGATTCAATCCCTGTTGTGCCTATGCCAACCTAACCCCTGGTGTGCATTTTGAGACAGCGATTGAGACTGGCATGGTAGAGTGTGCCTATAATCTCAGGAGAATCACTATCAGTCTGATCTGTGTAGTGAGACCCTGTAGACCCTCTGCTAAATGCAAAACCAAAAAAAATATAACAATCCAATGATAGACATCATAAAATTTAGGCCCTATACTAAGAGGGAAAGAAAATTTACAAACAAAATAAAAATAAATCCAATGAAGAGCTACCAGAAAATGAAAACCATAAAAGACAAAACATATTCTTCCAGAAATACAGAGAACATTTGAAAATAGAAAATAAAAATGTAGGGGCCCAGCAGGATGGCTCAGTGGTCTAAAGCACCTGCTTGGGGAAGCTTGGGGGGCTTCAGGGACCGCGGTTCAATCCCCGGCACCACATGCTGTGCCAGCCCTGCTCTCAGGGTGGGCTGAGCCGGCCATAAAAATGAGTGAATAAACAAACAAAGGTTCTGAAAACAAGAATAAAAATAAATAAATAAATAAAAAGAAAAAAGAAAAAAGAAAATAAAAATGTATAATTTATTTTATAAAAATGGAACTGTGACAAAATATAATCTCACCTTCAATCACTAGTTTGCAAAAAATAAATAAAAATAAAATAAAATAATAATAATAATCATCATCATCATCATCATCTCATCAAAAATAAAAAAATAAAAGAACAGGAAATGGAAACAATTCCCTCAGTAAAATTCAGTGTCCATCCTGACAAATTTGTATTTTACAATGTGACTATCTTTATGATAACACTATAAGATTTGACTACAGTAAACTTTTTTAAAAAACTAGTACAAATAAAGCACTCAGTCCAATTTTAGTACCTATAACTAAAAATATATATTTTGTTGAATAAACAGAAAGCTGAAAAAGACTAGAAAATAACAGATAGAGTAAATAACAAGAAGAATGAAAACAGTTGTTCTACTTCATTGTAGCTTTCTCATCTTCTTCCAGAAGACTCGCCAATTGAATGGAAAAATGAGAAACATAAGTTTGAAGTTTGTGCATTTTACGTTTAAAAAATACTTTGAATAAAGTTTTGCAAGAATTAAGTACACTAAAAAAATTGTGACAATATTGAGAATTACAAGTATTATACATACATAATGATATTTCAGGATAATACTAAAATAAGGCAAATCAACTCTTCTGCATAGGAGTCGGGATAAAGATGTGACATAAGCAGATCACTGAGTATTTTTACAAGTATTAATTACAATCCATTTAAACAATTTTTTAAAAAATTCCCATTGCCCAAAAAGTTAGCAATAGGGCCAGGGAGATTGCTGATTGGCTTGTTTAAGCTCCTGCCTGGCAAATATAAGGTCCTGAGTTTGATCCTATAAAGATATATATATATAATATATATATATATATATATATATATATAATATGTATATAATATATATTCATTTAAAATAATAATTTTAAATTATATAATATTTATATGAAATAATAATTTATTTTATATATAAAATAAATCCAAAATCCCAGTAGAAAAATATATATCTATGTTGAAGAGAAACAAATTAGAATCTTATTTCAAATAAAAGTGCTAGAAAAACATTAAGACAGATTTCCAAACATTGTGCATAAGTTACCAATCATAGAAATTACATGTACTTATAAAAAGCAAATTATATAGTAAAACTAATATCATATCTGAAAACATAGTCCTGACAATAAAGAATTAATGTATGGACAGATTTTTTAATTATTATGCTCAATATGCTGAAAAATTACAAGTTGTAGTGAGAAAGCAAGTTCATTGTCTACTTTAAATAGTTTATGTAAATAATTTTATCTAGATTACAGAATTAAATGTAAAAATAAACTTGCAAAGGAAATGATCCTAAATAATGTATGTTTGGTACAGCTATGATGGAAAAGGGCTTTTAAAAATTAAAGCAATGTGGGACCAGGATGATAGCTCAGCAGCTTAAGTGCCTGCCTGGCAAGCACAGGTCGCAAGTTTGAGCCCAAGTACTTTAAAAAATTAATTAATTAATTAAATAAAAGAAGAGTAATGCAAGAAAGTAGAATGAAATGTGTATTTATTATTGATACCAAGGACTGTCCATATATGCTTATTTCAAAATAAGAAATTGAATAACATCAAGAGTAAAAATAAAAATGATGGGGCTGGGGAGATAGCTCCGAGGCATAAGTGCCTGCTGGGCAAGTGAAAGGTCATGAGTTCGAACCCTGGTCTCACAAAAATAAATAAATAAATAAATAAATAAATAAATAAAATGATTCTACTGTGCTAACAAAAGTATAAAATTTTGTTCAACTAGTTGAATAAACCAGATTTTAACTAATGTTTGTATATATGATGAAAAAATTGGAACCCTTGCACGTGCTTGGCAATATAAAACATGCAGATTTTAAGAAATAAGTGTGGAATGGAGTTAAAAGTTTAATTTTTTTTTTTTTTTTTTTTTTTTGCATTTTTGAGACAGGGTCTCACTATGTAGTTCAGGCTGGACTTGAGCTCACTTTTGCAGCCCAGGCTGGTCTCACACTCACACCAATCCTCCAAGTTTAATTCTTATAACGAACTGTTGTTTTTCTTCTGGGAATATGTCTACATTAGGCTGTTAAGGAATATTTATAACAGTGAAACAGTATCATAAATATTCAGCAAAGAAAATTTTAAATAAAATGTAAAACTTCAGCAATGCAGTGAAATATAATAGTATTACTATTGCTGCTCCTATCCAGAGATGGTGACCTCTCTTGGAACTTGGAACTTGAGATAGCCTTGGCAATTTAAATATGTATTAAGGCTCTATTTCAAAACACACACACACACACACACACACACAAAGACACAGTTCAGTATGAGGGCTGGGACTGAAACCCAGCACTAAAAATCAATACCAAAGCAGACAAAAACAGAAATATACACAGATCGAGGTAACGTAAATGACCATTGATCATGAAATGTGAACATTAAGAAAGCAATATATAAATGAACACATGTAGTTTAATTTTATATAATAGCCTTGATCACATATTTGTACATATAGTAGAAATAAATGTGCCTGAATTTCTAAGTTATTTTTATTGCACATGAACTTTTTTTTTTTTTGCAAACTGGATGACATTTTCTTTATATTTTAATGATCCTTTCAACCTTCATGTTTTGTTGGAGAATCATCCATACATTTGCCAGGAAAAATATCTTGCTAAAATTGAAGGGAACCACATTATAATATTGATTTGGACTTTTTTTTTTTACTACGATACAGATGTTTGAGAAAAAGACATATCATATGCAGATTCAGAAATAGAAGGGTAATATTTTGTATGAGATGAAATGTTTATATTCCCTACTCTTTCAAAGCTTCCAGATTGGAAACTAAGCTCTGTGTTTCAAAGTATTTATTTATTTATTTATTTATTTATTTATTTATTTATTTTTTATTTTTATTTTTATTTTTTTTTGAGACAGGGTCTCATTATGCAGTTGAGGCTGGTCCTGAGCTCACTTTTGTAGCCCAGGCTGGTCTCGAACTCACACCAATCCTCCTGCCTCAGCCTCCGAGTGCTGGGATTACAGGCGTGCGCCACCACGCCCGGCTTGTGTTTCAAAGTATTTAAAACAGAGAAAAGGAAAATGAATTTCAATTACATGATCAAATGCTATGTCTCAAGAAGACAGAAAGTTTTTGAGAATCGTAAGGTCAAGACTCATCGTCCTCTGGTTACTCTTCTCTCCAATTCAGGAACTGAAGAACAGCTATTACCAAAACGCAATTCCTAAAGGCTACAGGAAAGTGAGAGCGTGTAGTGGCCCAGCGCTGGTGACAGCACTGCATCAACACAGAGAAGATGGGATGGCTACCATTCCAAAGGTAAATTTATAGCAGCAATCGCAGTAGCCTAAGGCACGCAGTGTTGGATGGTGGATTACAATGTCCCAGAAGTAGTGTTTGAGTCATCTACTAAATTCTTACTGGGCATGCATGAAAAGGATGGCTCTAGGTAAAATTATCATCAAAAGAGAAAGTGAAAAACTTGTAGTTTCTACACTGAGCCAGTTTATAGACCCAGAATATATCAATGAAAGGGAAACTGGAGTCCCTAGCTGGGACCATAACAAACAGTTCATGTTGTAGATCTTTTTTGAGGCATTCCTAAAAGGATTTATAGAAATTTGCCATAGTATCTGTGTGTAGAGGAGTGTGAAATAATCAGACTTTTGATTATTACACATCACTCTGAAGTGACACTAATTCCTGGAGACTCCAGATGTAACGGTAATCCTATAGTCACAGTAAGGATTCATAGAGGTATGGCAACGAAAAAAGTTTAACTCTGGTCTCCCACAGGAGGCTCCAGTGAATACCTGAGCCAACCGTGTGTTAATTTGTTAAATTCCAGAAAAGTTTGAGAAGTGACGTTCAGCAAATGGAGGGTTTGCCATATCAGGGTGCTTCTCAATCAAAGGGAAAACTACTTATCTTCTAGAAGCATGGGTTAGTATTTGTTAAAAATGCATATCAATATTGTCATTCATCCTTGTTGAACACCACATCATTGTAGAATGCATAGTCTATGGAAATGTAGAAACACATTTCAGCTTATAATACATCATAGTTATGAGGACAAGAACTGTGCAGCATGTTTCTGTAAAATAATAAATCATTTTACATTCAATAAATATAAATAATTACTATAGATATCCAAGAGTATATGTACATTTTTGATGCATAATATGTCACATTATTCTATAAATGTTTCAGTCACCAGGCTACTATGAACAACATTATAGTCTCATAGAACTATATTCCTTAGTGACATTGCATTCTATAATGCTCACAGAATGAAAAAGTTCCTCAGAAAGAATTTCTTAGGTTGTACACCCACATTAGCAATAGAATATATATATATATATACATATATATATATATATATACATATATATATATATATATATATGTATTACATACACAACGAAGTATACAAACTATTTATGTATATATGTGCATGCATATATAATATGCATATATATAAACATATTCACATATGATGCAGATTATCAGTTCTTAAAATGATTTGTTATCCAATCTATAAAAACATTATACACTTTGTTGAAAACTGTTATTCTAAATTGGGTCAATATATAGAGAACTAAGAGTATTTTCACTTAAGAAAATAAATTGAAGACCAATAACTAATACAATTGTGATTTAGAAGTTATTTGTCTAATGCACTTCTTTGGTAGTTTATCAGTAGAAGTATTATAGGGCTGAGGTTATAGCCCAGTGGCACAGCGCCTCCCTGGAAAGTGCAGCCCTGAGTTTGTTTAAAAAAAAAAAAAAAATATATATATATATATATATATATATATATATATATATATATATATATGTTACATGCTGCCTCCTTAAACAAAAAAAATCAGAATTTAAGCATTTGAAAAATCTGAGAATGTTAAAAAATATTGCTATATCTGACTACCACACCAAATTACAGCTCAGACAGAAGACTAAAACTTCAAATTTATGATCCACTTCGCTAAAAACATAACCATAAAACTTGTTGATACCACAGGGAGCATTATAATCATCATTATAACTAATAATAACAATGAATATAACATCATGGCATGGAATTTTACACTTTTCAGTGGACAGAAATGAGCAATGTAATTGCTCATCACATATTTACACTGAAGCTTTTCTTGTAAAAACTAGAGTATGTTTGAAATAATAAGTCATTAATCATTTCAGTAACTTACTTGAAAAGTTATTATCTCAGTTCAATAGGTAGAAAAATTATATCATAGAAAGGTCAAATACATATTTACTTGTCCAATACTAGAGAAGTAAAGCGAGTCAGTTTCAAATCTAAGACCTCCTTTCACCCTTTCATCTGAGCACCGGACCAATACAATTTTGGTCCATGCTGTGGTTTGACCATCAACCTTACATACTTCAAGAGTGACCTGTGGGCTATTGCTTTCACAGATATGTAAACACAAAAGAAAATATCAATTTTTCATCTAGGGCTACCAGATGAAAAAGACACTGACTTTATTAACTGATATTTCTCTTTTGTCTTTTAGAAATATTCAACAATGGCTAATATCAATTTAAATTGTAAACATTAAAATGACCAGTAATGAAATGTGTCACTATAAAATTTAGGATGTAACAAACAGTAATATTTATCAGGTTTCATTTGAATTTAAGTGTATTTATTAACTTTATTAAACTATTAAATCAACTTTCAACTATTTTCAGTACCTCAACTATGTAGGTCTCCAGGTCTAAATGAAAGAAAGACCCTTTGTCTTTCCTAAGTAAAACATCCGGTCCATGTTTCCTTTTCAGTGTCATGTGCTACTCAGAATTAGTGTCTATAGTTTCCCCTTAATCTTGAAACTTCCCTCTTCAATTGATTTAAGCAATAACAATATCTCTATTTCACATTGTATGTTTCTATTAAATACTAAAAATTAACTTCCTTAAACAATCCTCCTACATTCAGGTTACTTTCAAATACTCAAATATACTATTAAAATTAAAACACACTTTCATTGCCTTACTTAAATAAAGTTTGAAGATCTCAGCTACTGAAATACATCGTAAAAATGAAAATATGAATTTACATCAGAAGTTGTTGAGTTAAAGTCTTTGTTTATCTTATAAATTTCTGTTAAAGCCCGTGATTAAAATATTTAACTTAGTTTCTTTTTTAAAAATTTATTTATTTATTTATTTATTTATTTATTTATTTATTTATTTATTTATTTATTTTTCTTTTTGGTACCAAGAATAAAACCTTGAGCTGCCAGACAGGTGCTTACGTTTCTGAGCTATATCCCTGGCCCTACTTTTTTTATTAGAATAATTTAAAATAATTGAGAGGTATAAAATGACATTTCTTGCTAGATTTATTGATTGTATATTTACCCAAATTTCAGGCTTTAATTTTCAGTAAATGATAAAAATTAGGAAAAACAGCAGGTACAGCCTTCTAAGATATGCTGTTAAGGGCATTTCTGAACCAAATAAACAGTCAACCAAATTGAACACGTAAAGAGGCACAAAAGTTGTTTTTTCTGAATCGAAAATCTTTTTCAGTATCCTTCAAATATTTTGAGAAAAATCATGAACTGAATGTGCTATTGCAGAATTGTGAATATATATATATATATTTATTTTTCATTAATCTAGAAATACCTATGAAAGTCATATGGATATCAAATTATATATGTCACTTGAGTTACAATGTTTCAATGCTACTTTGATATTCATAGTAAATAATACCACTTATGTAACACTAAAATATTAGGATATTTCCATTTTCAAATAAAAATCCTAAATATCAAAACTTCCATCATTATACCTTTATTGATTGATTTTTGTATGTGAGGATCACTTTGTGTTCAATGTTATTTTTAAATTGTAGTTTCTCATAAATTTTGAATATATTTTTGAAGATTTTAAATGTATTCACAATTTTCCTCACATTGTTATGTGCATCACGGTGGTCATCATATTTCTCCCAAAACTTGTTTACAAATATAAGTATTTGCTGAAGTCAAGTATCTTACTTTTTTCAAAAGGACTTCTTACACATAGTTACATTTAATTAGACCTGCATTTCCCTAGAGAGTGAAAACATTATTTTAAAATCTGAATCTTCATATTTTTCAAGGAGTTTTAAGCAGCTACTCATATGAAACCAAATGGTTCTGCTCCTTGATAAAATGGTGTACTTCTACTTAACCTGCTATAACCTACAGTTCAAAAATTGATGGCTTAAAACAATGATGGCTATGGAAGGCACAAGAATAGTCCCATAATTTCTCTTTCCTTTTAAGCATATTGAAATTCTATTAAATTGATCCAATGAATGATAATTCTTTTGGTACTATAAAAAAGCACTTTTAATTTCTCAATCTACTTATAATATCATTTTAGTTTTGCTCATCAGAAGGCACATCAGTATTTTTTGTCTTTTTTGTTTTGTTTTTAAACTTATCAATATCTCATGGTATGCAGGCTGCTACCATCTCACGATGGAATACTGAGTCATGAAATTCTAGAAACATAAAATTTCAAAGGAGTCAACAAAGTCCTTGTGGTAATATTACTGGACAAATTCTAAAGCTAACGCTGTCTCTAATAACTTTTCAGACCGAATGGAGATGATTAGATTGTATTGAATGTAGAAAACTATCAAAAAAGAAATATTCTGGAATCTTATACAGATTACTGAGGTATGTGAATAGCTATCTATTCTTAAACCCACATCAGTCTCCTCAAGTAAGTGTCCTAGAGAATGACCAGTTATTCAAGTTTTCTCCATACAATGCCAATATCACCTAAATCTACAAAAATTAAAATGATTTTAGTCAATTTAAAAATCTTCGCTAAATTAGTTGTGTCCCACCTTCTTGACAGCTGGCTTACTTCACTATCATTTGTGATTTTTAATGAAAATGCTCTTCAAAAGAGATTTGACTTGAATCACATACAGGCGATTTGTTTTAAATCAGTTTAAAGGCTTTCAAAATCCAGTCATTATTTAGCAGAATTTAAAAAAAAAATAAACTTGCCCTGTGTGTCCCTAAGAGCCTATTCTTGTACTCATGCACATTTCTGTGTAATGTTACTTTTCCCTCTAAAGCACGAAGAAGTTGTATAGCTGATCATCTGAGTATATTGATTTTTTGTAACTCTAGAAATTCTTCCCTTTCTCCTTGATAATTACTGTAAATTGCTAAGCTTTTCGCCTATTTTATTTTGATTTTCTTAGTTCTGAAAATTATGTACAAACATTTAATAAAATTTATAAATGAAGATTTCTTTGACCTAGGAAGTAATATGCTAGTACCATATACTCATGTGAATAATGGGTCAAAGAAAAGCGAAATTACTAGTGGAAAAATCACACCACAAATGACAAATTCCAATATGAAGACAGATTTTAATACATCAAATACTCTTTAAAAATTTTAGATAATATATTATAAGAAAGTTACGTTAAATTTTAGATATAAACTTTCACGTTAAGATCTACATTCCAACTAACAATTCCCAAGATTTTCATTTAATGTGTCAAATGATTAAAATGGATATAATGCTGATGAAAGTTGTATATTTGGGGGCTGGAGGGATAACTCAGCAGTTGGAGGCACCTGTGTAGGCAAGCATAGAAAGGGACAGGGGTCCATGGGTCAATCCCCAGCACCACTAGTCCTAACTTTAGGGTAAGCTGAGCCAGAAAAAAAAAAAAGTATGTTTTAGTTTTTCATTTTTGTAGATCTGTCTGTCTGTCTGTCTGTCCGTCCGTTCGTCCGTCCATCCATCCATCCATCCATCCATCCTTCCAATGTGTATGTATAAAATCTCACTGCAAGAACATATACGTACAGGAGTTCGGAGAGATAGTTCAGTGGTCTAAATGCTTGCTTAGGAAACAAACCACAGAGGACTAAGGTTCAATCTCCAGCACCACATGCTGTGCCAGCCCCACCCCCAGTGCAGGCTGAGCTAGAGAGAAGAAGAAGAAGAAGAAGAAGAAGAAGAAGAAGAAGAAGAAGAAGAAGAAGAAGAAGAAGAAGAAGAAGAAGAAGAAGAAGAAGAAGAAATACCTGCATATATATATATATATATATATATATATATATATATATTTGTATATATAAATATACTATGTAACTATGGAAAGTAACACTTTAATTGGACCATTGTACTGTGACAAAACAATCAGCTAACTAATAAAGTTTATTTTCTCTCTTTTTTAAAAATACTTTTTTTGATAGTACCAGTGATGGAACTTAGGATCTTGTGCTTGCCTGGCAAGAGTTTTTTCTACTGAGCCATCTCCCCAACCCTTTCTCTAGGTTTAAATTAGTCAAATATTGAACTTTACATTACTGGAGTGTAACCTAAAATTCTGTTTGAATATATTCCACACTCCTTGTACAGCTGTTCGATCTGTGTAAACAGTCAAATTTTACAGCTACGAGAAAAATATGAATTTTTAGAAATAGTGTATAATACCCACCTCATAATAGTGAAATAAATACTAAATATATATATATATATATATATATATATATACAGTGAAAATATTATATATTTGGAAAACATTTTATCACCTTGATTCCCATGTTTGTAATGGCAACATTATGAGATCATTAAGTGATGGACATTAATTCCTTAATTTTTAAAATGTTTTGGATGTAAAATTTTATTGACTGCCTTCATTTTAATATTTCATCAGTTTTACTTTTTACATATGAACAACATACTAGATATTATCTTTAGTGTAATGTTAAAATTAATTACATAACTATTCTGTAACCCTCCTTTGAAAAATGCTAAATGTATGATATTGAAGGTTTTACAAAACATGACAAAATTGTAAGAAGTATGTGGTGTAACTTCATGTCTTTTCATACTTTTAATGAGAGAAAATTATGTCAGCCTTCACAAGCTATGTTCAAAAACAAATACTTTCAATTGTCTTTAGACTTGCTAACATCTTACTAAGCTTTAGACAAAGCTGTATCCTGTTTGGTTTAACTTTTCCTTTTTGGGTTGACAATGTGGACAAGTTGAGTGATTCTGTTCAATGCAGCACACTGATCTACTCAAAGTATGAATGTTAAGATGTACATATCTCTTATACTTGTTTTATTAATCACATAAAATTCACATGGTTATCTAGTCCTTTTTATCGATGAGAAATTTTACTAAGTATAACTGTCTCAATTTATTAATATGATATGCATGCACAGACTTCTCAAAATCATAACTTGAGATAAGTCATTTATTATTTTTTTTAGTTTTAAACTTTATTTATTAATTTATGTTATGGCTGGCCCAGCCTGCCCTGGGGGTGGGGCTGGTGCAGCATGTGGTGCCTGGGATTGAACTGCAGCCCCTGAGGTTGCCTAAACTTGCCTAAGCAGACACTTTAGATCACTGAGCTATCTTGCTGGCCCTTGGAGATAAATCATTTAATGAGAAAATTTCATGTATATGTGTGCTTGTTCACAGATATCCTTCTAATGAAGAATATAAACATTTTTATTTTACTAGGAAAAGAAGCAGACAAAATGAGTATTTTATTAGTAAGTCATGACAACTGAATATAGAATTAGGTGCAATGTATTATTTTTAATTTAAAGCTCAATTGTATTCAAGGCACTCTCTTAGAAATTAATACTTTTGTTACATCTTCTAAGTAAAATATTTATGGCTTTCAACTTACATCACAAAATTGGACTATAAACATGCTCATGGTTCTATAGCTTATAAGCTGCCAAGATCTAATATTCGTGAAAAAAGGCCTAGCTGAAATCCAATTATACTTAGTCTTATGATACTTAAAAATTAGTACATTTGGAAAACCATTTCTTTTCCTGGATCCGCTTTGTAGGGCCATCTTCTCTAGGGAAAGTTCTTCATTAGGAGAAAGTTTGTTCTGGGGGAACAAGTTTTAAAAGGGAGGAGAGAACCAGAAATTCTCCAAAAAGATAATTTCTTTGTGTTGGTTATTTTTGTACCCATATATAACAATGATATACTTAACATCCTGTCGAACAGGGATAATACCTGCACTGCTGATATTTAAATTTATTTTGCAAAACAAGTGACTACTCATTTAAATTTAGTTTTATTGTACTTGACTACCTTCCCAAATACAGGCAATGGTAGGAGAGCATCCCACCCTCCGCTCTGTAGGGGGTAGAGAGTTTGATCTGCTCCAGTAGGTACTTCTCTGGCTCAATAGTATCTTTATAATATTTCATAAAATTTCTCATTGTTTAATGACTTCCCAAGACTGTTGTTCTCAGCAACACTCGTGAATTTTGTGAACTGACAGTCCATTTATATGACACATATGGCATTCAAATGTGCTCTTCAACACACAACTCATCAAGGAATACATTCTCAGATTGTTCCCTTTCTTTCCTGATATGCTGGCATCTAGAGTTCTTGAAGAAGTAATCTGTGTAATTTAAGATCTCTGTCAAAGTTTTAGAACGCCTACTTTCAAGTTCTTTAACCTTCTTCTCGGTGATTCTTTTTTTTTTTTTTTTTTGTCTTTTTGAGACAGGGTCTCACTGTGCAGTTCAGGCTGGCCTTGAGCTCACTTTTGTAGCCAAGGCTGGTCTTGAACTCACATTGATCCTCCTGCCTTAGTCTCCCGAGTGCTGGGATTACAGGGGTGCGCCACCACGCCTGGCTCTCTGGGTGATTCTTATGAAAAAAAAAATCACCATTCTACTACAGCAGTGTAGAAAAAAATGAACATACCTGAATTATTATTTTTTCAATATTACTTGCATTTAAGAGGAACACAAATTTTCAAAATTCAGAAGAGGAAGAATATGTGTTACTTGTAGTCACATATATCAGTGTAGGCCTGCAAGGAAAACATCAAGCCTTGATCGACTTTTTATAGAAATATTTTATTCTCTTTATTTTTAAGGGAAATTGCTTATACAAGTTTCTTCCAGAGATTTAGTAACTGGGACCTTTTCTCTCATTGTCAGTGATACATCCATAGAGAGAAAGACAGTGAGTGAGAGCAATAGAGATAGAAAATAAACTCTGAAGAATAATTCAGTAGTCCAAATTGTATTGAGTTGGAGATTTCAAATTCAGTGCTTTGTCTGAAACATTTTCATTAACATGTTCATTTCATATTAGGAAAATACTGGGCTATGTATTATCAAAGATCACATTATAACTTTCAGCTGTTATAACTAACATTAGAAAGGTCAATATCTTTAAAATGCTCATTAAAACACTCTTTTGAAAATGTAAGCAACTAAAAACAGATACTGCAAGAGCATAGTGCCAGAATTCAACCTCTCTTCACTAGATTATTTCAGCAACAAGGCTTTCGAAGTCACAGTCATTGCATATTATGATCAACTTCACCAATAAAAGAACAGTTTACATCCAGTATTACTTACTGACAAGTTGCAAGTGTGTAACTATCTTTCTATTCAGTAACACGTTCCTGTAAGTGACCTTTGAAGTTAAATAATCAGAAAATGGAACCAAACTAGTTGTCATGTAAACAAGAATAGTAAAATATGAAATTCACTCTTTCATTTGAGCTTATTATAGGAAGGCAGAATACCCAGAACCAAACTCACTCATTTTATTTATAAATACTTGCATTGCTTAATTTCGGATAAGGTTCATAAGAATACATGTCATTTCTTTGGGGATGACAGCAAAACTGACAAACAGTCCCTGTTATGCCTGTCATTATGTTATTGCTAAATCATCCACAACATCGTGACCTGATATCAATTATCAGGGAGAAAGCCAAAACACAAGATTTAAGTTTCATTCAGATTACACACCAATAACTACCACTGGGGGGGAAAAAACATAGAAAAGTGATTCATATCCTAGTAATTTAAAGAAAGATGAGAAGAAAGAAGGAAGGAAGGAACGGAAGGGAGGCAGAAGAGAAAGGAATGCATGGGAACAGGAGGGGGAGGGGGAAGGAGAGAAGAAAGAAGTAAAGAACTCAGTGCTTAAAAGCTTGATACAATCACACAGTAGACCTCTGACATTCTCTACGCTGGTAAATAGCTAAATAGGAAATGGCGTGGCTGTGAGATCCCTGTTGCATGCTTCAATCAAAACTAAAATTTTACAACAAAATCAACGCTTGGGTCAATTGCTCTTTGGTTTAAATCTTTGTTATCTCTTGCAATTTTGGTAACCTCACTTTGCTTTTAAATTAAGCCGACCCCTCCTTCACTCCATTACAAAAGTCAATGACAAGAACCAGAAAAGAATTTCCAAATGAAAAGAGTCTTGTTTGTGTGTATGCGTGTTTTTAAGTCGAACCCCTGTATACAAACTGTTTAAAAAAAAAAAGGTGTTTCAACATAATGCTTTATTACAACTTAATCTCATCCTTGAACTTCCTTCAAGTTTCAACCATTAAAAAACAAAAAACAAAAAAAACCAAAAAACAGTCAATTTCCTGGTAGTTGTAATTTAATTAAGTAACTTTTCACACCAAGAAAAACCCAAACACAAAAGCATCATTAATCTGGCTAGTGATTAGAGACACCTCTAGAGCTTCAAACATTTACCTCTCCTTCCCCGCAGTAGAAACGCTTTTAGGAGGATCATGGTTCATACCTCACATTCCCTGGAGCCAGAGATGGTATATGTGCAGGGCCCAGATCCATTAACCGATATATCCATGGTCTCAGAGTTTGTAGGCTTGTAGTCCACATAGTACTCCTGCAAAGGGGAATTCATTTGTCTCTCAGACTCTCTGGCCTTTTTCCGCCGCCTCTTCATGAGAGAGTGCTGTTGGAGCTGCTTCATGCTGGCTGGATAGCGTTTCCAAGACACATAGATGACCAAGAGGATCATGGCCACGGAGAGGAAGAGAGCTACGCTCCCAGCAATGATTTTGTGAAATGAAACATGCTCATAATCTTGGTCTGTGCCAGGAATCTGAAACCCCGGGGAAGGGCTTGGTGTCTCAAGGGTGGCCTGAGAGGCATCCGATTTGAAGACGGTGGGTTTAGGGATTATCAAAGGCTTCTGAGGAGTTTGGGGCACCAGGTGAGACCTTTCTGTATTGACCACCTGGACTTCAGAACAGATGTTGTACGTCTCCACCGCGTCACTAACCTTTTCCCCCTGGATATGCTTAGGTCCTGCACAGATCATGGTGCTCTCCTTATTTCCTTTGAAATTCTTGAGCCAGTAAAACAGGGGACAGATGCTCCGGCTGCATTCCCACATGTTTCCAGACAACGTAATGGATAGTAGGGATATCCACGCATTGACAGTTTCCTGTGAGATGTTGGTGAGCTTGTTGGAATCCAGATTGAGTTTTTGCAAATTGGGGAGGCATTTGAACGTACCCGGCTCAATTCCTTGGATGTCGTTCCCCGATAAATCCAAGTTATGTAAGGAACTCCAAGTCCATGTCAATCCTTGGCTAATGGAGCGAATCCTGTTCCACTGCAAGTAAATCGAACGCAGGTTGAAGAGACGGGGAAAGTGGGCAAAGTTGATTTTGGAAAATTGGTTATGCTCCAGGTGGAGCTCCTTTAATTTCAAGAGGCCAGCAAAAGCATTGCGGGATAAGCTCCGCAGACGATTGTAGCCCAGATCCAAAAAGTCAAGGTTCCGACAGTCTTGAAAAACTCTTATGGGAACAGTTTTCAGTGAGTTAGACCTTAGGTGCAAAATTATGAGTTTCCGAAGTCCTTTAAATTGCTCAGATTGCAACGTCTGAAGTTTATTGTAGGAGAGGTCCAGGTTGCGGAGATTGGGAACTGGATGAAATGTTTTATTGTGCAGATAGGTAATTTTGTTGGAGCTTAGAATTAATTCTTTCAGTCGACGGATCCCTTGAAATGCATCCTCATCCACAGAGCTAATGTAATTATGGTCAAGATAAAGCCATATGAGCTGGTTAAGGCCGGCAAACTGATTGGATTTGAGCTTCTGAATGCTGTTGAACCTTAAGGATAAGCCTTGGGACCCACCGGAAATGTTCTCAGGAATATCTGCAAAAGCATGAGACTCACAGTACACGATTTTGCCATCACATCTGCAGTTCTTCGGGCAAGCTCTCTGAGCCCCTGTGAGCATAACAAGCAGCACTGTAGGAAGTAGCACCAGAACCACACTCATGCCTTTCAGCTGCGTAATTAAATGGAAACCTACAATATTAAAAAGAAGACAGATGCACACTGTGAAGCTATTAAGATACACCACCACTGCCAGCTTACCCATATTGGGGCATTTTGTGTAACGCAGTAACGGGACCGTTGATTTAGGAACACACTCCACATGTAAGGATTCTTTTCTCCGGTGTTGCATGCTTGCTGTTTAAGGCTTCATACTTTCTTGCTTGATCTTCAAATCACCACAGTGCAATAGAACTTAGAAAATGCTTTCTGAGTTTCAAGACTTTCTGTGTATCTCGACAGTGAAAAGCACAGAACCTTTCTTTTTAAGGAATGCTGCTGGCATTTAACAACTGTAATATTTGGCTAGTCATTATGCTGAAATACATGACCAAAAGAAAGTATACTACCTCTTCTGGTAAGGATGAAATTGGGCTTTAGTTAAACGTGGTACTCACACATCTCTGCTGTTTGGTCAAAACAGGATGTGGTGGTACCAAGGAGCTTTGGGAAGCTGTCAAGGTAGAGCGAGTTTGTCCTGCTTGGAATTGTATGCTTATTGCATAATGGGGTGGTGGTAAGATACGAGCTCTGAAAAATGGCACGGGGACTGATGTTGGCAGTGCATGAAGCACTGTATGAAGACTAATGACCATGTGAGCTCCTCTCAGTTTCATAATCATCACATACAGTGTGATCCTGTACTGTGCTTCTAATCCCAGCATGATCAAAAAGCCATACCCACCCTCACTCGGTGAGCATTCTAAAGTTAAGGTTATCCAGTTCTCATTAAATAATAGATGAAATTCCAGACAATCTCATGTATCACTTTGCTGTTCTTTTCATATAGATGCTCTGACAAAATAAGGGATAAACACGGAAAGAATGTTAGACTACTAACCCCCACCCCACCATCCCTACCTGTTCAATTTCTCGTAGACTTTTTCTTTCCCTTCCCTACCTCCATTAACTTCAGACAGCCTACAAAGTTGCAATCTATTGCCACTTACACTGTATTTCCAAGTCATTGCATGTTAAGGCACTTCTTTCCTCTGCGAACAGTAGATTTATTATTTCTTAACACTACTGTATCCTGCAGTTCCCTTTTTTTTCTTTAATGATCATATTTTTCACCAAGAGGCAATCAGCCAAAGCCCTAATTTAAATATCCACCTACTGAGTCAATTTTTTTTCTTTCTCTTTTCCTTCTTTTCTTCCTTTTTTCTCTGTTTAATATGAAACTCAATCTTGCTCTCTGTCCTTTTGCCAAGTTCCAGACTCATTGAAATACATTCCAGCTCTCCCAGAAAGGAGAGGGGGGGGGGGGGAGCAAGTCATACTTGAAAAAAATAAGACTGGCAAATGACTGCTGGAAATTTGGAAGCTGTGTTCAGGATGCAGCTTCGAAAATAAAATAAGTCCTGTACGATGTCTAAAAGTAAGGACCCCACCCCTACGCACACCCGGTAAAGTATTAACGACCTTCCTGACAGCAGCCAGAAATACAAGCGTGGCTAATATTATCAAGAAATAGAAACAAACAGTATTCATCTCCTGCTCCCTTCTCAATCTGTGGATACGCAGACGGCAGAGGCAGTCTTAAGGCTATTTCTCTAGAGTCTGTTTAAGTCCGTGTTCTGCATTTACAGATTTTTTTTAAAAGCTGCAAAAAGGAAAATGATCTAAAAATACAATAGCAACTCTAGTGAGTCTACTGGCAAACTCCAAGGATGCTTTTTGCTCCTTTCCTAGTCTTTTATCAGCTGATGTCACAGCTAAGGACAGGAAGGGAAAGATCAGCTTTACTAAGAAGGAAACAACAAAAGTTCACTTACCCATCCTTTGTCATCCAAAAGCGTCTCCCCCCTCTCTCAGCTTTCTTCTTATTTGGTCTCCCGTGCTGAAGCCACCGCCACCTTCATGACACAGTGCGGCTGTCATTCACACCATTCTGATCCCGCATGTGAGCTGGTAGCCCCGTACAAACTTCCACGGAGAGGACACGCAAAAAATATATGTCCATATATATTTTCTTTAAAAAAATATATATATCAGCACCGGGGTAGTACGGAGGGGCAAGGATACTGGCAGCCGTCTGGGGGCGGGGGTCTTCAGGCTCTGAAGACCATTGTATAATTCACCAGAGACCCAACAGCAGTAACTGGCAATCTGTGCGAAGAGCTACAGCCCATCTTGGAGGTAACCAACTTCTCAGTGTAAAGACCGGGGGAAAAAAAAGCAAAAATCTTCAGAATACCTGGCATTCCTTATTTTGCTGGCTTTTGGCATTCCCAGATAAAGCAATTCATCCTCTGGCTTTTCAGTTCTTGAAGCAAGGAGGCCTCCTGTGCTGTCTGAGACCCCAGTTTAAAAGCTATGCAGGCTAGGTTTATCCATTTAGCTGGTCAGGTTTAAAGTGTTTTGTAGCTGTGCTGAGAGGCAGCCCTTGTCTAATTCAGAAGGCTTTCCAGAGACTGATGAGGCTCAGAGCTTGTTGGTGCTAATGCTTGAGTTTGTGATACACTGAGTGCCCTCCGCTGGAGAAAACAGATTGCACATTAAAGACGGGAACAAGTGAGCTTGTCAGTGGTGTGCAGCCTTCCCTTGCTCAGAAAGGGAAATTAAAGGCGCAGGATCACATTTTTTTTTTCCCCTCTCCAATCATTTACATTATGAAAGGTTTATGCCAAAAGCGTTCCTTCTAGTGGCAGCGTATCTTAAGCAAAAATACTTTTGCTCTAAATGCTATGCGTTGTGCAATTAGTAGATTTTAAAACTTGCCTTGACCTGATTTTTTTTTTTTTTTTTTTTTTTTTTAGCACGTCACAGGTGATTTATCACAACTTCGGTGACTAATAATTTCAGTTCTCTTTATTTTTACTATTGGTTGGTAGTTCTTTACACTATTGAAGCTGATTGTAAAGGGAAGCAGCCTTAGGGGGAAAAACACAATTTGGCTGATAATAAGTCTAGGAATCATTTATTTATTTATTTATTTGTTTGTTTATTTGAAAATTAAGGCTAATCTTGAAATTCTCAGCCTTTTAAAGTAGCATAACATAGGAGGTTTGTTCAGCAGTCTGTTTTGCTAAATAGTCTGCCACACATCTTTATAAAAATTTATGTTTTGAGTCTGAAAGCATTTGTCACAGGTACTATTTCATAAAATGTATCGGTAACTAAAAAGAAAGGTGGAAGTCTCCCTTGATGTTTTAGAGCAGTCACCTTTCTTAACCTCTCACATATGTATTATGTGAGTTGTTTTCTTACGAAAATAACATAACAGTAGTGTTAACTATCACAGGAATGCAAGCCCTCCTGCTCTACAATTCTATAGTATTTCTCTTCAATTTGCACCACAGCCTTCGAATATGAACTAATAAGCTTGTAAACTATCTGAGGTACAGAATTTGTGAAAATCTCTACAGTTTTCTTATACTTGGATCAAACACTGAATAAACACAATTCTTTACTTCCTTTTGTTTTCTTTTTTTCATTATTACTGGTTTATTTCTTAATTCTGAGAGTGATTAACGTCTCTTGGGATAATCCAAGAGACTGAACTAACATAAATTAAAGAAAGATCCTAGATAAAAGTGCTAACCTAATTCATCAGCAATGAGAACTTGAAATGGATTTTACATAAGCATCTAGAATTCCTGGGGATGCTTGAAAAATATATTTCTAAAAATACTTTGGTTTTGCATTGTTTGCCAAACTATTACTAATTAAAAGAGGTTTATAACAAGAACAATACTCATAGTTTGACTCAAATTTAAGAGCAGGAAGTCACAGTTAGTTGTGTAGTTACTAAGATTTCTCTAAGAACAGAAAAGGATAATATGTCTCTCAACTGTAGTTGTTAATGTTTCCCATTAACTAATCCCTGAATTTCTACTTTCAGAAATGTGCCTTTGGCTTACAGCTTAATACTTATTAAAATGCAAATGCACACCACAAGCAGAAATATTATTGTGTTTACAGAAAGGAAATAGATCAATATAAATGATACACAATTTGTTCAAAGCAGTGCAGTTCACATACACACACAGACACCACCTAGATAGAAAATTCAAAGATAGACAATTAATTAAGAGAAAATAATAGATTCATGGAAAAATACTCATACTTGCCTTGAATTTGACCAAAAAGTTTAGTATGAGCTGACAGGAAATTATGATCGCCATTCATAAAGTGAAGAGATGAGACACAGACAACTCAAGTGCCAGAGGAAGATGAAAGGCAGTCAATTTTCTCTACAGATTTTCATTTGCACAGGGGGAAAATAAAATATTCAGAGCAGATTTGCTTGGAAGATGGAATTAGGGTCTATTTGATTTCATCGCTTGTGGATTTTTTGACTGTGCTTTTTAATTTCTAAATATAATGAATATGTAGTAGGCATGATATTTATCCGCATATGTGTATAAATTTTCTTTTGTTTGCAAGACAAGAGAACAGCTTTGATAGAAGATCAGCATAATTTCAGGATGGCACCCACATTTTAGTGTAGCAATTGACTAAATGAATGCTTTGTTTAAGATATCAAGATATGAACAACACGGCACTCAAAAATAGGCATTGAGTTTTTCCATGATTTTCTGAAAGATATACCCAAAACCCAGCTACAGACTTTTGAACAAACACTGAGAGTAGAATAAGGTCCAAAGTCTTAAGAGCGGGCAAGGACTTTGTGTGAAAGTTTGGAGAAAGATGTCCTTTAACTTTGTACACACACAAGTACACATATACACGTGAACACACACCCTTCTTTCAAGGACAAGTGGCATAAGTCAGGCCAGCTTGACAGAGGACTGCTCTAGGCTCCTGAAAGAGTTTCACCAGCAGGCTGGATGGTATCTGTTTCCTGTTGGTGAAATCTCAAGGAAAACAAATAGGTTTTCCAAAACAAAGAAAAAATGCATCTTGGTATAAAAGTGGCTTTCACTTTCAAAATCTGTCTAGACAGACATATGTTCATGCAAGGGAAACTGGCTATATGGGAAGTCAGCTTTTAAATCCTTAGGAGAATCTCAACAAGAAGAGTCTGTGAATGCATTGCTAAAACAAGCACATAAATCAAGAGAAAAACAAACTGATTAAGTGCAGGGAGGAAAATGCAGAAAAAGTCCATCATAGGTTAATAGGAGTCTATCAGTGCACCCATAAAAGCAAAATTAAACATTTTGAATACCCTTTATGCTCAAAAATAAAAAAATCCTTTTTACCACAGTTCCAATTAACTCAGAAGGCTGGTGGGAAGGTCAGAAATAATAGCTAATAAGTGTGCAAGAGTGAGGAAATATCAAGTCTGGACTTCCAGTTGTTTTATAGGTAGCAGATGTTCTATGCAAATGGTCCAGCATGATACATACGGGGAATGACTTTATCTTTATAGAAGGGATCAGTTAATGCCTAGCACAGTGGGCCTAATACTCATACTTACTGAATTAACACCTCATGAGCTAAGAAGATAAAAAGAGTTCTTGTTACTTCAAAGAACAGAACACTCAAAGATGTCATCTTGGTCATTGGAAGTTGATTGTGATGGGTGAATTTACCACCCAGAAACTTATAAAAACTATAAGTGAAGATGTGATTTATTGTTTTATTGTGTATTTAAACATGAGAATGTAAAGCAGGCCTGATAGCTCACTGGACTCAAGCACATGCTTAGGGTCTCCATCCCAGGCAGGCTGTTCTGGCCCTGCCCCTGGTGCACACTGAGAGGGCAATTGAGACTGGATGTGGGGCTGCACACCAGTAATCCCAGCACTTGGGGGGCTGAAGACAGGAGAATCACTGAATCCAATCTGTGTAATGAGGTACTGCAGACCCTGTATCTCCTGTCCTAAATGCATAGTCAGGGAAGAGACTATTGAATGATGTAAAAGCACACTGTGTCTGTAGTCATTAAGTTGTATATATGGCAAAAATTATGAATTATCCTATCAAAATGTGAATGTTGTCACTGAGTAACTTATTTCTGTAATTCATAAATAAATTACACTGTGATCTAAAGCGTCTGCTTAGGCAAGCTTAAGCAAATGCAGGGACCGAGGTTCGACACCAGACACCATAAGCTGCACCAGCCCCACCCCCAGGGCAGGCTGAGCCAGCCATAACATAAATAAAATAAAGTAAAATAAAATAAAATAAAATAAATAAATATCACTTCAGCATATGTCTTCATCATTTCACTTGTGTCATAATAGTGAAAGATAATATTCATGTTGAAAATATATTTGGCAAACCAGCTGATAAAACACCTGTGTTTTACATATATATTGCTTTAATAATGAATTATGTTTGACAAATGAATCTTAATAATAGCTTCATTTGAGGAATCCGTCTTTATTCTGCACCAGATAAAGGACATTATTATTATTTTTATTATTATTATTATTATTATTACTATTATTGTTATTATTATTATTATTGTGATCCATTCAGTAGAAGATTAAGGTAAAATAAAACACCTATTGGAGCCGGATGTGGTGGCGCACACCTATAATCTCAGGACTTGGGAGCCTGAGGCAGGAGGATTGATGTGAGTTCGAGACCAGCGTGAGCTACAAAAGTGAGCTCAAAGCCAGCCTGAACTGCATAGTGAGACCCTGTCTCAAAAATACACACACACAAAAAAAAAACAACAAAAAAACCACCTATTGGATATATGAACGTAATGTACCTTTCAATTTTGTCACTTTTATACTTATATTTTCTTTTTTTATGATATAATGCTGCAATATTCTAAACATTAGGTATTACTTATAATACCATTTTGCTGGTGCCATGATTTCCACTACACTCCCCAAAATAAATGTATTTCAATGAGCAGAAAACGTTTTCCATTATCAATATTTATTCTAATGTGCTATATTTTAAATCCATGCAATTACCTGCTGATAACTATCTGTACAGCTCATTTCATATATGTAGTATAAGCAATATTGATGTAAATATAGAAATATAGAAAATAAACTCAAGTTTAATCATCGTTTTAAAACCTCAAAAAATAGTATTAGAGTTGTACATAAGTTAAGTTTCTGTGAAGTAATATTTAATAGTTTATATAATAGCATGCTTTGTACACTATTACCAATACAGAAATATCTTTGCCAAGAGGTAAGTGTTAGCTCATGTATGAATAATAGTATATTTGTCTATAATATCTGTTTTCATACAATTATAGATTATCATTGTATGATCATCACTAAGATAATTATTTAGTCATGTATATAGCAATGTGTATCATGGTTCATAGAAAGTATCTTAGCAGGGGCTGGGGAGATAGCTTAGTGAAATACATGCTTGCTTGGCAAGTGCAAGGTCATGAGTTTGATCCCTGGTCCACCAAAAAAAAGTGTCTCCACATTTTAACCTACTACTTACATTATACAACGTTTTTAAATCGAAAAGTGCAGTATTAAAATGTATGTAGTATTAGCAGTATAAAGACAAAAATAAAAATACATACTCAAAAGATAATATTTTATGGAAATACGATGTCAAAAATCTGCATTCACTAAAATATGAAAATAATTTTAAAACAAGCAAAACTGTATGGCAAATTATATTCATCATAATGAGTGAAATCATGAAAAGATTGATATTTATAAAAAGAGAAAGCCTAGTATAAAATTTTCCCTTGAAGCCGGGCGTGTTGGTGCAGGGCTATAATCCCAGCATTTAGGAGGTTGAGGCAGGAGGATCGGTGCGAGTTTGAGACCAGCCTGGGCTAAAACAGTGAGCTCAAGGGCAGCCTGAACTGCATAGTGAGACTCTGTCTCAAAAAGGCAAAATAAATAAATAAACAAATAAATAGATAAACAAATTTTCCCTTGATTTTTATAATTTCTCTAGTTATAATTTTCTTCACATGATGCCAATGAATCTGAAGTATGGTAGATTGTGTCTAAAAGGATATTTTCACCCTGACTTATGAAAATTATTTCAATATATTACTTCAGTTACCAGTTTTATTTTATCTAGGGGCATCTAGACTATTTTGTTAATGACATTAAATTAAAAACATCTCCTGATTTCTACATTCGCTTGCACATCTGCTGGAGGCAGTGATCAAACAGATAGTTTATTCTCTCACATTGCTTATCAATGTGAACCAGACATATAAATCTCTTTTACAACACCTGACATTTTTGTCTTGTTTTCTGTAAACAAGAACATGGTGATACAAATTTATATAGCTTGAGCAATAATTAAAAATAGAGAAATATATAGAAAAATATAATGACTTAGAAAAGTGCCTATTGTTAATATACTATTGTCACTTGTACGATAACCAAATCTAAGTTCTGAACATATCAGGCCATTACAAAGGCCATTACAAACACTTGTGCCCCTATACTTTTTATTCACAAAAATAAATCTTATAGATAATAGTATATTATTAAACACTATTATCCTGTATTTTTTAGTGTATAAACGAATTTTAATGACAATGTTATATTAACACCAGGCGTTTTTCTAAGTCTTTCTTTTATTTATTGCTAAAGCTGCACAAATTTGTATACCATCTTCAGATAAATATCTGATTGGATATTTCAATCAAAACTCTTCTGAATAGTACTTCTTAGAGGACAAGACAGAAGTAGGAAATAACGTAATAAACACAAATATCTAATTAATATGAATAAAACTTTATTCATAGACAATATCTTATATATTATATTTTGTGGAAGACAAAAAGCTCATGTTAATATTCATCAAATAAACAAATTAAAAGGTAAATGTCCAATAATCAGTTTTCTTTTCTTCTTAAGATATTAGTACACTGTTTTCAAATGAAAGTAAAACAATGTGTTATAAAACTGAATATCAAAATAGAAGGAAATTGGTTTGCTTTCCAATGTGCCATTAGTAGCTTTCTTCATGTTATATGTGTTGGGTGTGCCTTGACAAAAACAATAATTTCTGACCTATTGTTGATGGATATAAAAAAGTAACAATTCATAACTCAATTCACTTAAATGTACATCCAGAGAACTAAAATAATGTATAATTTTACAGTCATTTAGCAACTATGTGCATATATCTTCAGACCACATTTATGTTGAGCAAGACATCTCTCTCTCTATATATATATGTATGTATATATTCAATTAATTCATGTTAAGATTTTATCAGATTGATTTAATAATACTCAGTGGAGACTATACGTATTTTATTGTTATATTACTTGTATTACTTGGAAAAAAAAATCAAATTTTAGCCTCTTCTATAGCATGTCATTACTAGGATTTTCGCTGTACTGACTGGAGATTTTAGTCGACCGTGTCTTGTTCTGTTTGTATGGCCATAACAGCAGCTGTTATGGTTCATGTCTACTTGTCCTGCCTAAAGCCCCTTGCAATCATAGGAAAGCTTTTAGTGTCTATGCTTAGTTCATGATCCAATGCTGGGATTCTAGGTATGAGTACTACACTTGCCTTAGGTTCAGTAATAGACATACCATATAAGGAAGAGAGAGAGGTTTGTGAGCTGCCATGGCCTCTGCCACTCATTTTACTATTTGCTGTTCTTTACCACCATGAACGAGTGCCCTCTGTCATGTGCCATGCTGCCTTGGAGCCAGCCGTGTATGTACTGAAACTTCCCTTGACTGTGAGCTAGATAAACCTTTCCTTCCCTAATTTTGGGTGCCAAGTATTTTGTCCTAGCATGAGAGAAAGATAATTGAGACAGAATTTGGTACGGAGAAGTGGGATCATTACTGTGGCTGTACCTGACCGTTTGCCTCAGGATCCTGTGGGTATAGCTTGTGGGAAGAGATAGTAAATGAGCAAATGAAAATGTTTCACCAGCAGAGCAGATTTTATTCTGTTCTGCAGGAGGATAAATTACATGACAATATGCTTATCACTGTAAAGCTTATCTGTTCCAGTTTTAAGGAATAATACATTATTATCATAGAAATAAGAACTGGTTAGGTAGTATTCTGAAACAACTCTATACTAGAAACACTGACTTCTTTGTACATGCATCACACACACACACACGCACACACACGCACAGACACAAACACACACAAAAATGTACTTATTTATCTCAGGCAGTTTTTTTTTTTTTTCTTTGCCATATCCTGTCTCATGAAAATATGGCAGTGTTTTACATAAATTTATTCAACATTCATTGTTCCGATCTAACTCACCCATCCTTAGCCATTGTTATAATGACAAATATTTTAACAAATCTTTTTTTTTTTTCTTGTTTCAGAACTTTTGTTTGTTTATTTTATTTTTTTATGGCCTGCTCAGCCTGCCCTGAGGGTAGGACTGGCACAGCATGTGGTGCCAGGGATTGAACTGTGGTCCCTGCAGCTGCCTAAGCTTTCCTAAGCAGGTGCTTTAGACCACTGAGCCATCCTGCTGGGCCATATTTTAATAAAGCTTGAGATCAACAATAACTAAACAAGGAGATTGACAGAGGCTACCACTGTGTGGTTTGGTTTGTGCATTTTAGTGCTATCTAAATACTGATCTTTGCTTCTTTCACTGCTCAGGTTTCTATTTTTGGCATTGATACCTTACTTATTGTATGTAGCCAGGTAGTGAGACCTGCGTTCTAGGTTATCATGTAGGATGATGGAGTCAGTATAAGGTGCACTTTTTATAAAAGGAAAACGGGCATGCGGCTAGAGTCTGAGATGGTGTCAATCTGTTGAAAAAAGTCCCTAAATAGAAGGGAGACATAGAGACTCTCCATTCAAGACACATGTGCCATAACTTTCTTGGGTGTCATTAGATTTACTTACCCACATTTTTATATGCTTAAGGTTTTATATGCATGCCATGAATCTCATGCATCCCCTTAGTTACTGAGGGATAATGGGAAATTCATGTCCAAGTCCAAATTAAAAGGAAAGCAAAGGTGAACAATAGATATACATGAAGGGGGTGTGGAACAGCTTTAAACAGAAAATATCACCATAATACAAGAAATCAGAAGAAAGTGTCACATTTCTTTCACACTCTAGCGACACCAGGTTTGCCCATAGCTTATCCTGCTTTTCAATAAAATCTCACATTGCAACAGTTTCCTAACTTGGGCATGCTTACTAGCCCTTCCAGAGTGGTCCAGCTGAATTTTATCCTAGGTTCACCAAAACTAGGAAAGTTCAGGGGCAAAAGCATTCTTTTCCAACCACATGTGGTATTAGATTATTCTCCTTTTTAGCAAGGTAAAATTAAAGGATTTTTTTTTTACAATCCAGTGTTTTGGATCACATATGCTATGGGTGGTCGAATAGACAGGCAATTGGATCACAAAGCTCATACATTTCAATTCTGGACAGAACCATGATCCCAGCTTATCCTAGACCAACTACCTAGCCCTGAAGTGTGGAAAGGAGAAGCAGGAATGTAATTTGCCATTCATGCTAGAAATAGACTGAGTCCTGCCTGCCTGGATTTGACATTTGGACTAAAGTTTTATGGACAAGAGACAGCAACCAACTTATGTCAGCAATTATGTTCTGAGGGATGTTATCAATTAGTTCACTCTGAGCCAGAGAATGTGTGAGCTCTACCTTCTGGGCTTTGTATCGTGTACCCTGAGTTTGTGCAATCAGCAGCCATTTACCTCTAGTAGGACAATGTTAGACAACGATACGTTGCTTCTAAAAAGGGCCTGATTTTGTTTCCAAGCACACGGAATGATAGTGTGTTTCACACAAAGTAACATAAAAAGAGAAAAGAAAACTATGGAAGGCTTATGGACTAAGGACTACTGGAATTTACAGCATACAATGATGCAATTGATCTAAAGTGAAAATTGGAAGACTCAAGGAAAACCACCTTCTTTCGCTCAAGTTGTATAATTCCCACTGCAGACATATACCTTTAAAAATGTATATTTTTGTCTCCAAGATGGACTAGGAAAGTCAAGTACATGTTATTCCAAAAACAAACATTTAGTAAGTGTCTATTATCTGCTTAGTATAGCATTCAACATAGAAAAACAAATATGAAAGAAAAGAAAAATGACACATTCAAAGTTTAAGTAGTCATCTTTCTGAATGAGATGTAGATATAGAAAATACAGATATCAATGCCATAGATACATAGAGATAGATGTGGAGATATACACATGTAGACTTTTTATTTTCAGAAGCAGGATCTCACTCCATAATTCAGGCTGGCCTTGAATTCACTATGTAGACAAGGCTAGCCACAATCTCACTGTGATCCTCTAGCTTCATCCTCCACAGTGTTGAGATTATAGGTCATGAGGCAAGGTAGGAAATGTATATATATCAAATTATCTATCTATCTATCTATCTATCTATCTATCTATCTATCTATCTATTATCTATCTATCTATCTATCTATCTATCTATCTATCTATGTATCTATCTATTTATTTAGCTTTTGAAGTTCCAGGGACTGAGTTCAGGACCTTGTATGTACCAAGCAACCACTTATTGCACTGAGCTATCTCTCCAACCCAGGAAATGTGTATTATAAAGACTGTTGAATATTATACCTAAGAACTTAAAATGAAAAATTGAGTATGATAGACTCAGAGTTGAAAGTACAGAATGATGTGAGGTTGTGAGTTCTTCCTGTGGCTCCTACAAAACGTAAAAAAAAAAAATCTGTAAGGTTGGCAACCATCTGAATGTGAGTTCAAATTGATTGCAAGATTCTTGTAACATGAATCTTCTAAGATGGCAGAACAATTCAATATTTGCATTTTTTGCAGGTCAAGTTTTCCCTGAAATAATCACTATACTGAGGACATACCTGACCTACAACTGGACAAGCTTTTATCCAATATGAGCTCTGGAATCATGAGAAGGTCTTCTCCCCCATTTTATTATCTTTTTACATTAATATGGATGCAGTTTATAGATGATGTATATGTATTTATGTAATATGATGTAAAGAGATGTCATTTCATATAATTTTTTAAAAGATGTTAAATCAATCATTTATTGACATTTTCTAAAGTCTAATTTATGAAACAATTGAAGTTCTTGTTTTCTTTTTAAATTTAGGACAGTGTCCACATGGTTTACAGGATCTCACTATATAGATCAGACTCATAGTGATTCTCCTTGTTTCAACCTCCCAAGTGCTGGGACAATTGGTGCACACCACCACTTCCAGTCTCAGTCGCCATCTCAGAATGCCCCTGGGGTGGAGCCAGACAATTGCAAAATTAACCTACTTCTATTACCTAAACGTACATCTAGTTCTAGTGAAAAATTTCAGAACATCACATTGAATAATATGGAAATGATAGGTTTAATATTTCCATCATTTAGTGAAATTGCCTCATTTCAGTATTTTTGTTACCCAGTATCTGTGGTACCCACATAGAAGCATTATTCTTACTTGCAGTGGGTTGCAAATGGTTCCTTGGAGAAAGTGCTGAAGTTAATGAAGCTGCTTTCATTATTGATCTGTGACTTGTTGGTGATTCACGTGTTAACTCAAGTTATTTGCCTAAACGCAACGCATAAACACTCCTACAAGCAATAGCCTTCAGCAGTGATCTTTATGGTGCCACAGGTTCTTTTACAGGCTTCGGGGTTTAAGGAGAAGTTTTTGGACATGCAAATTAACAGTGTAGTGTAAAGTCTCTTCACAGGGGTTCCATCAGCACACTGTACCAGGTAAGTCTTTCTAAAGAGACTGTGTGGAAGACTGTACATGCTATTATTGTACATGTTAACTTATGCTGAGTTCTAAAAATGTTCCTCAAGAGGTGTGTGATAGACTAAGAAGTGAAAGGGTAGAACATAAATGTAGTGTATTCCTCTAGTGGTTTCTGCAACCTATGGCAGGAGAAAAATCTGTAACGTTGGCAGCCATTTGTCTGCAACAGAAATGACTAAAAAGCTCGCATGATGTGATTCTTCTAAGATTTGTCCCATTAACAGAAAAATGACCAACGTACTACCATATTTAACAACACAGTTAATCTTATTACTGATTTACTAATACCAGATGCCTGAGATAGGTATGACAGCGCCAAATGTACAAACATTATACAAACTGTTCTCTTGGGCCAAAATGAACTAGGTTCCTCCTTGATTGATCAAAGAGAAGTAAGGAGACGGAAAGATCACAAATCAAAGGTAGAATCTTACTGTAAGAATTTTTTGAGGAAATTGTTGAGGCACAGTGAGCAATATTTAGTACATTGTTAAAATATTGGTAGTCATAGTGTTTTATTCTTAAAGCTATTAAAATAAATAATAATGTATCATTAAAACTCAACCAATGGGGCTGGCCAAATAGCTCAGTGGGTTAAAGTGCCTGTTTAGGCAGACACAGTGGACAGGGTTCAATCCCTGGCATAGGATGCTGGCCCTGCCCCTGGGGCACACAGAGACAGCAGTTGATATTGGGCGTGGTGGCATGCTCTTGTAATCTCAGCTCCTGGGAGGCTGAATAGAAAGGGATAACTAAGTGTCTGATCTACATAGTGAGACCCTGTAGACCCTGTCCTAAAATACAAAAATAAAAGAAAAGAACAGAACAGAAAGGAAAAGTCAACCAAGGGATGGGGAGATAGCTCAGCTGTCAAATTGCCCATCTGGCAAGCACAAGGACACAGGTTCGATCAATAGTAGCACATGTCATGCTGGATCTCGGAATCCTGGGCATCCCATGCAGGGCATAGAAATGGGAGAGGTGGCACACATGTGTAGTCCCAGTGCTGGGGAGGCTGAGATAGAAGGAGCACTGTGAGTCCAAGCTGTGTAGTGAGGCCCTGTGCCAAACAAGGAAGCAAACAAACAAACAAATAAATAAATAGTGTCAGTCAAGTTCAACTGAAAGTAATTGTTTAGACAAAAGTTAAATTCTGTTTCAAGCCGGGCGTGGTGGCGCACGCCTGTAATCCCAGCACTCGGGAGGCTGAGGCAGGAGGATAGGTGCGAGTTCGAGGCCAGCCTAGGCTGCAAAAATGAGCTCAAGGCCAGCCTGAACTATACAGTGAGACTCTCTCAAAAAGACAAATAAGATAAAGACTCACATGTTTTATTCCTAAAATTATTAGGAGGGAAATACGCAAAAGGTAGAATATTCAATCACTAAATTCACACGTGCTCATTTATGCTTTAGAGTAAGAAATGAAGTTTCTAGAATTCCTAGAAGCCATAATGTGTCCAGTGAATAATTTAAAAAAAATGATTTACTATACATATGTATAAAGTATCACAGATCATTTTATATGCTTTGCCCTATTCTCCTTTGCTGATACCTTAAAATTTTAAGGGTAGAACTGATTTGAGAAACAGAATATTACAATCACAACAAGGCTTTCTGGGGTTGCTCAGACAGAATACATACTGGCAGCAGGTTTTCTATCTGTGGGGCATTAACCAGCATCCTGTTGCACCATTTGTTCAATATCATAGGCTAATGCTACAGTGTCTCTTACATATATTCAAGCTGTAATTGCAAAGTGAGAAAATAATAAATACAATCTATGGACAAAATTTCTGTAGAAAAATATAGAGTGCTAAAAATATTGGCAGCTTTTAAGTGGTTTTTTTTTTTTTTTTTTTTTTTTTTTTTTTTTTTTTTTTTTTTTTTTACAAGGTCCACAGGGTTTACAGGTTCTCATTCTGTAGATCGGACCTACAGTGATTCACCTGTGTTCAGACTCCCAGGAGCTGGGATTATTGCCACCACGCCCCGTCTCACCTGCTGTCTCAGTGTGCCCTGAAGTCAATGCCTTTGCACCTGCCTAAGCAGGTGCTTATGCTGCTGAGTAATTTGGTTGGCTCTTTTGACCTTTTTTCTAGGTGTTTATATAAAAGGAGAATCCAGTTAAACACCATTTGCAAAGTGAGTGGATAATTTCTCTTTGGGTTGAGTATGTCCATGGTGAGACAGAGCCAGCACCTTTTGGTAAAGCACAGCTATTAGCTATTTTAAGGACACGACGCCTACACACAGCATTTCTTTCACCATCATCAGGGATTCCTTGCACATCTGAAAACTATACAATATTTTCAAAAGATCAACATTCACATTAGCTCCAAGGATTCTGATTTAGAGACAGAGAAGACAAGGATGGACAGTTCTTGTTTAGCATGGCAGAGAAACCATATGAAGAAATGGAGAGAGTTGAACTCTTATTTTGAGGTAGTTTAACTTCCATTTATTCTGATAGGAATCTGAATGTTTGCTTGTGAAATAGCAAGGAATATTTGCTTCTACGCAGTGTTCCTGAATGCCCAAGATAGAAGTTCATCAGGATTCCCAAAACAATGAATGTTATTTCAGACATTGGGAGGGAAAGAAGGGTACACTTGGAGTAGGGGGCTTCCATTAAAGACTGGACAATTTCTATGACTAGCAGTCGCTGTCACTAAAGTGATGTGTTCTTTGTAAGCCATTTCCTCCACATAATAGAAGATGAAAACAAAACACACAGAAATGAGGTCTGTCTGCAATGGTCTTTTGCTTTTATAAATATTTAATACAATTCTTTAATAACAGTTGGTGTAGTCACTGTTAAAATTATGACACAGGCTGTAGCTATATTTTTTAACATCATTTATTTATGTTATGGCCAACTGAGCCTGTCCTGGGGGTGGGGCCAGCACAGCCTGTGGTGCCGAGAATCAAACCATAGTGCCTGTGGTTGCCTAAGCTTGCATAAGCAGGCACTTTGGATTTATGAGCTATCTCGCTGGCCCTGTAGCCACGTTTTGAATATAATGCAATCAATATATAAACTGATAAGTGATAGCCAAGAAAGATTTGTGAATTAGTAGGATACTGGGAGATGATATAGTCACATGCTGAAATTGTGCATAATTACAATGAAAACGTAATTCAAAACATTAAAAAAAGAAATGAAAGATGAACACAGAGAGGGAGGTAAGGATAGATGGAAATGAAAGAGAGAAAATGGCAAAAGCGAGAAAATATTGGGAGAACGACCTGACAAATATGAAATCCTCGAAAGGTACAAAATTCAGAGTTTGAAAGAATCACTAATTTGAGCTGAGAGTAAATGTAGCAATGTATCATCAGGATTCCTCATACTGAAAGGATAGTCAAGACTACATAATCCACTTTACACCTTCCGATGACCCAAAATTATGAAATAAAATCATTTTCAATTAAAAGTAATTTCATTGTTATTGATGCAGCACTTAAGAAAGTTTTGAAAACATGCCTCTAACATCAGCTCCTTTGCTACAAAGTATTAATAATAAATACACTGATCTCATAAGGTAGACATGAGGATCTGATCACACAAAATTTGAGCCCTGTCGCACAGTGAGTAATTAGCTATTATTTTAATGAAATAGCAATTATCACATTACCTTTACCAGCATAGAATTGGAGTTGGAGCTCATAATGGATTTTTGTGAAAATTGTCCTTGAAAAAAGTTTTGTCTTGCTTCAGTTAAACAAATAACGCAACCTGCTGTAAATTTTAAAGTTTTCTTAAAATGGTAAAATTATGTCCTGAATACAAAATAAAATGTATTTACAAAGTTAAAAATAAATAAAGAGAGAAATAAGAGGAGACAATGCCACACATTATGTCCCAGCAAAAAGAAAGCGTCCTTTGCCTAAAATATGAAAAACTATTTAGTAATTCCTTTAAAAATTTAAGCACTTCCCAGGAATATCTCCTGCTTTCTAATAATTTTACTCTTGCTCCATTTTTAAAATTTAAAATTTTAAATATACTTTTTTATTTGTTTGGTAGAGTATTGTGAGGCTGAGACTCACAGTTATCCTCCTGTCTCTGCCTCCCCAGCTTTAGGACTATAGGCGTGTACCACCACGCCACGTATTAGTGGCAGGCATGGTGTGCCAGGGGCGCTGGTGCTGGCACAGTGTGTGGTGTCCGGGATTGGACCCGGCTGCTTGTGCTTGCCAGGCAAGCACTTTGACCACTGAGCTATTTCCCCAGCCATTTGTAATTTTAATAATGAGGGAGTACAGAAAATTATTGAACATTTGTGAGTAAGCATTACTCATTTGTTTCCCATTAATCTGATGTAGATTCTTGGATTAACTTTTTATATTCTACTATGAGATGTACTTCTTATGGTTTCTAATTCCCAAAAGTAGAATTCTTAAAAAATAAATAAATAGATATAAATGTATGATTTCCTCTCTGCATGAGCAATTGATGTGGTGAATTATGTATAAGGGTATCTGAGAGTGAATAATATTTTTGCTGTTGGACTGAACCACCCATTTGAATATTGTGATATTTTCTAAATATGTCTTTGGCCAATTGTATTAGTGAATTCAGATCTGTAATTTACTCTTCTGTCCTTTAAATTTTCTTTTTCTATGTTACTCTTTGTTTATAAGCTAGGAAATAACACATTTTCTGAAGTTTAAAGATCAGTAAATATACCATAAAATATTTTTGAAAATATTTTGAGCTATTTCAATTTTCAAACTTATTCTTGAACATTGAAAACTTGTTCATCTTTTCAAATAAATATGCTTCAATTTATTATGCATTTTTTGTTTTATTTTAAAAATCATTTTAGCCGGGCGTGGTGGCACACGCCTGTAATCCCTGCACTTGGGAGGCTGAGGCAGGAGGATCAGTGCGAGTTTGAGACCAGCCTCGGATACAAAAGTGAGTTTAAGGCCAGCCTGAACTGCATATCGAGACCCTGTCTCAAAAAGACAATAAATAAATAAATAAATACCCTTTTATAATTATCCTTCAATGTATTTCTGCTTTTGACTGTGTTCTAAGTTTTCAGATGATTTTTTAAAGAAAACATGTGGTCAGAGTGTTAAATTTCTTAGCTTGAAATGTCCTAAATATTTAACATAAAGCATTACTTGTAATTGTTAACTTATAATTTTTCACTTTAATTAACTAGCTAATTAATTATTTTGGTGGTACTAGGGATCTAACTCAGAACCCCACACGTGTCATGCAAGTTCTTATTCCACTGAGCAACCTTCCCACCCCCCATTTGTCCTCTTGAAAAACTGTTGTTCAAAACTTATAATTTAATGTTTTTATTTATGTTGAATAATCTAGAGCTTAATTAAATTATGATTAAAATGCTCCTTTTCTAATTGTAGGAATGATGCTAGTAGTTTTTTGTAGTTCATAAGACTGAGGATGTATTCATAAAATAATTTATGATTATCACGTGACAGCATCTGTAAATGTATTTCAGTCTGTTTTTCATCTTGAATGTCATAATTATTATGATATATTACATGGGATCATGATCACTTCATTTCGATATTTGTAGTAATAGAATAAAGGGAAATCTGTTTTTATCAAAGTAAAATGCCAATAATAAATTTAACTTCAACTAGATAACATTCAAAATAGTGTTGAGATGGAGTTGAAATGATCTATTTAGTTTACCTAAACATCTTCGTATGTTTTCCATAAATACCTAGATTTTTGTCAACTGGGTTTAATTTGTATTGGGTATATATGAATTTTAAATTATATTCAGTTTAGTTGAAAAGACTTTGAAATTATATATTAGTTTTGTATGAAAGCATTTTTGAAGGTTCTAATTAATTTCACTGAGATAGCTAAAAAAACTTTGAAACAGATTTATTAAAAAGAAATTTTAGGGCCAGTGAGATGGCTCAGCAGTCTAAAGTGCTGGCTGAGGCAAGCTTAGGCAACTTCAGGGACCAGGGTTCAATCCTTGGCACTATATGTGTGCCAGCTGCAACCCCAAGGGCAAGGTGAACCGGCCATAATTATATATAGGTATAGATAAATATATAGATATATAGATACATAATTTGTCTATTTATTTATTTATTTATTTATTTATTTATTTATTTATTTGGTATAGGGTCTCACTGTGCATCTCGGATTCTTAGTGATTCTCCTGTTGCAAGCTCCCTAACACTGGGGATTGCAGGCATGCATCACCACACCTAGTTTCTGGGCCCTGCACAGCATGCAGTACCGGGGAATTCTGAACCAGGTCCTGGAACTTGCTAGGCAAGCTCTTAGGCCACGGAACCATCTTACTAAGCCAGAAACAGATACAATAGACCCTCGCTATTTCACGGTTCAACTTTTACAGTATTATTCACACATTTTCAGAAAATATTAATCTAAATTATTTATCGCCGATTTTTCACTATATCGTGGGATCTTGTGGTAGTGTCCAGTACTATATATATTTTTATGTGTAGTATTTATGATTGCAATGATCATTGCCTAAAATTTTTTAAATATAAATTGAAAATATATTTCTAGGGCCGGCAAGATAGCTCAGCAGATTACAGCACCTGCTTAGGCTGATACAGGGCCCAAAGTTTGATCTCCTGGCATGTTTCCCATTAAATATGATATAGACTCTTGGATTAACTTGGGAAGCACTCAAATAGCCATTGAGACTGGGCGTGGTGGCGCATGCAGTAATCCTGTCACTTGAAAGCTGAAAACAGGAGGATCTCTACAAGTCTAATCTGTGTAGTGAGACCCTGCACTAAATACATTGAAAAACTGTTTCTAGAAACAGTTTAGATTTGTAGAAAAATCTAGATAACTACCTTTAATTCTAATTAATTAGAATAATATTAAATTTGAATAAAATGCACTGCTTATACTATGTATGTCTTTAGAGGATGTCTACAGTAGAGTATATATGTATGTATATATATATATATATATATATATATATATATATATATATACAAATGTTTAGAAAATGATTAAGAACACTAGAAGTCTTTCTAAAAGTGTGGGGAATGTTTATATGAGTGTGGGAAAGATTTATAGAACATTAAAATGTACATAAATGCTAGAATAAATATAATGTCACGGCTTTGCTTTTTCAATTATCGTGGGATGTTTGAAATATAACCTCCATGACAAGTGAGGGACCACTGCATTTATAATTATTTGTTCATCTATTTGATTTTAAGGTAAAGCTATAAGGAATCAAACTCAGTACCTCCTATTTGCCAAGTAGGCCCTGTGTCCCTAAGCCACATCCACAGACCCCTGTGTATCTATCTGCCACAATTAAATAGTCAACTTGTCACATTTATATAAAGTATACGTTTTATGAAACATTTCATTGCTGTATGATCTACTCTTTAACTTACAGTTCTACACCATTATGTTTTACTGTTTTACTAGTTCTACTGCCCATGGTCGTTTCTTTTTATTTATCACAATATCCTCTTTATTATTACTTAATTTCGCATTCATGTGCTACTGCAAAGTTTGGTGTGTGGGTAGCAGACTATGTAACCCTTCTCAGCTAGAAAACTATTGTGTGGAGGCACTTTAGCAAAAGCAATATTTTAGTTGATTTACATTTATTCGGTCATCATCTTTTATCCTGAAGTTTTGCATAAATCTTTCATTACTTTCTTACACGAAGAAAGATGGCAATCCAGCTGGATTTTCCACACCCAAAGTAGCTAACAGGACTTTGATGCATAAATGCTTATGTAATTGTTTCTATCATGAATATTCATGAATATTCATTTGAATAATATTTCAAATATTCATTTCACATTCCTCATATATAAACACTTAAAACTTAATTATAAAATTAATATATATTTATACATCTAGTAATGGACAGGTCACAAACAACATCCCAGCAGGCAAATGTTAGAAATTTTGATAGCTAATATTCAAATGAAATAAGCAAAAGCAAAGTAAATTTAAGTTGAGTAGTATAATTATTAGAGACTATCATTAAAACATGTACAAATGTGCATTGTCTTTGACAGAGTAGTTGAATTTCTACCTATTTATTCCAAGGAACTCATTAGGCAAAGACAGTACTAACTACCCCATGATTCTTGAAATTTTTTCCAAAATGTCAAAAATTATGCCTTAAAATATACTACCAAGAAATATAGACAAATGTACTAAAACTAAAAAATCTAGAAAATAACATTTACACATATCATCAAATAAGATTTTTTTTACAATAGTACTAGGACTTTTTCCTGGGAAAATAATGTTGTTTTGCTATGAATAGTGACAGGAAAACCAGTATTTTCATACAGAAGAATAAAGCTGGAGATAATTGTGGAGGCTTGAACTCTGTGCTCACTCTCAATCCCTATGTTATAAACTAATCCTATAATGATAATAAGAAATGAAGTTTTTGAGAAGTGATTAATTCAGAAAAGTAGTCAATAAAATGTGTACCTTAATTAGATTTTCTAAAACAGACACTGAAGCCTTCCAAAATCTTGCTACTTTAATGTGAGCCCAAGGATACACCAGGACACGGGGCTACTCATTTTTATGTATAAATACTTAGGTAGAAAGGCATTGATTTGAGCAATACTTTTTATCATTCAGAAAAAAATCTAACATTATGTTCTCCAATACTCTTTAGAACTTATGCAATTAATGAATTACTGGAGAATTTGAAGTGAAAGGAGTAAAGTTAGTAGGAAATGAACTGTCTCTGAAATTAAATTTTTATTATACAAATTATATTGTATAATATATTCACTCTTATTTTAAAATACTTTATCAGCCAGGGTTTAACATAAATATAGAATATGAACATAAGGGCTTCCAAATTTGTTTCACATTTTCCATCTATAAACATTTATTATGATTATAATGTATTTTTAAATAAATTAGAAACACATTACAGTACTTCATATTCCTTTGTATAATGTTTTCATAATGATGGTGTCAATAATGATAGCTAACATTTATGAATTTTCCTTTCTCTGTAGGACCTACCTTATTTAAGTTTGTATATGATATCTTGTTTTAGCTTCATAACAAACCATAAGTAAAAGGTGAATAGCTTCTCTACAAAACTGAAACAAGTGTTTATGCAAGAGTTAGGATATTATTTAAGTATGAGCCTGCATACATATGCATGTAAACCTCCTGTATAATCTAAGAGCTCTAATGAAGTCTAATTTTTTTCTTAAAAAGCTTTTGACTTTAAAGAATATCAGGAATTAAGTTATATCTAGATTTTTTAACTTTTCTTACAGTAGTTTTTCTGCCCTTGTGTATATTTAAGCCATGAAGCATTAAAGTTGAAGACATAGAAATTCCTTTTCTGTTTCTTTTTCTCCTTCCACACACATGCACACATGCATTCTTTTTTCAAACAAAATAATCTATGTAACCTGATCTCTCCTTGGTTATTTAGAGTTATGAATACATTTACATTAGAAGTTACACAATATGTTCTTTATTTTATGAATTACAAGAATATTTCCAATTTACTTTTAGTTTAAAAATAATTACCATCAAAACAAAGATTAAAGTGTGTCCAAACTGTCACAGTTTTGTAAAAGATGTTGACATAACCATGTAGATATCTAAACTAGCCATTAACACTCAATAAAATATCTCTGAAATCTAAAAAACCAAATTGACAGAGGCCACACCTGATTCCTACTAAGTGAAATGCAAATCTTCTTGTTAATGCCATTAGAGCTCAGGTTCTTGAATTTGTTATCATTACCTGAAAAATTTATTAAAAGTACACATTGTTGAACTTCGCTGCCAGAGGTCTGAGTCAGTAGTTCTGGGGGAAGCCCAAGGCTATATGTTTTTAAATTTCTTTGATGATATTTGGGCAGCTGACTCAGGGGTCCTACTGTGAGGATCACCAGGGCATGTGCTTTTCACAGTGCAGACAGACAAACCTCACTTTCTGAGCTCCATTTAAATGAACTTCTCAGATACTGTGCCTCACAAGTTGGAGGTTTTAGAAAACATGGTGTCCAGGTTACCATTCCATTTCCAGTAGCTTCCACTCATTTCATGCCTCTGCTTTACATTTTGATAATTATTTCAGATACTGTGTCGTATGCTATTGAGCTTCCTTGTTGGTACCATTGTAATTATTTTTGAGTCCTGTAACCATACCCCAAGAAGACCGCGGAGCTAGTTGAGTTCATTTCATTATATTAATGATAGAATGGCCATCTCCATTACGTAGATCTGAAAGATGAACCAGCATATGCAGAGATAGAAGAAAGTTGCAGGAACCTCTCCACATCGTATAGCAAAGATTATTGGTGAGGGGTAAACAAAAAAAATCTATATATTTTCAATGTGCTTTAGGAAGCTTACATCAGAAGAATATGGCTGTCGTTAGTAACATTCATAGCTGAAGAAGAAATATCAGTGACTGCCTTCACATTTTCAAAGGACAACCTTCCCTCTTCAGGAACTAGTGCAGCTACAGCTAATGGTTTCTGTTTGAAGACGTGAGCAGATATAATTTTTCTCCTGTAAATGAGCCAAAAAAAGTGATTTTTTTGATTGAATCTACTCCAGGTTCACACGCTGGGAACGCTGTTGAAATGAGCACAAAGCATTTAAAATACGGCATAAATGTCACTGATACAAAGGCAGCAGGACATGGGAAGATTTTCAGCCGTTTTGAAAAACAGGAGATGTATTTATGGGTATAATGTTATCAAATAGAATTGAGTTTCATAGAGAAATTTTTCATAATAGCAGAATCAACGCAGCCAACATCATTTTTACTCACTTTTAAGATCATCATAGGGAGTGGGAGAAAATATTATATAGCAAGGCTACTGCCTACCTCTCTGCTCAATCATCAGACAAATGATTATGATACGCTGAAGGCATTTAATGTCTATTAGCCTTTTCTGCTATAAGGTATCTGTATTAATGTCAATATTATTTATTATGTTTTTATCAGACATAACATGATGGCAGAGTTAAGAGACTAAAGTATAAAATAAACCAATTTTAAGTTAATTGGGAAAATTAAATAACATGTGATTCATTTGTCTCTATTCAGTTTATAGGTATTCAAGACAAAGAAAGCTGGTTTAAAATACATTGGATACAGAAATAATTAGGAATACAGTTAAAAAGAAAACATGAAATTATGACTACATTCATCATATAAAATGAAAAATAACTTCTGCATAGCACTTAACAATTGTAAAGGAAAATATACCCAGCAAAACTTTACAGTTATTCTGAGTCTACTGAAAAATATTCATATAAAAATTCCAAATATTAATAAAACTATCTCAAAATTACTTTAGATTGACAGTAATGGAAATAAAGATACAGTTTTCAGGTTAAATGCAGTCAACAATTCTAAAAACGGTAAATACATGTTTTGAAATTTGCAAGTTAAAAAGTCACCTTTTCTTTTTTTTTATTATTTTTTATTTATTTTTTTCTTGTTTCAGGACCTTTGTTTGTTTATTCACTCACTTTTATGGCTGGCTCAGCCCGCCCCGAGGGTAGGGCTGGCGCAGCATGTGGTGCCGGGGATCGAACCGCGGTCCCTGAAGCCGCCCAAGCCTTCCCATGCAGGCGCTTTAGACCACTGAGCCATCCCGCCAGGCCCAAAAAGTCACCTTTTCATAAGTGTAAGTTGAAAAAATAAATTAACAGAGGATTTATAATGCACCCAAAACAGTGAATTTTGTGTGGGGAATTTTTCTGATGGTATTATAAATTAATGTAATATTCTATAAATTAATTTCAAACAAATTATCAGTAACTACAGAGATATTTTGATTTATAAGATTTTCTTGTGAAAAACAAAAATATAAAGCAAAAAAAAAAAAAAAAAAAACTAGAAGATATCCATGGTGACAATTAAGTAATTCTGTCACTCAATACAATTCACTGGAATTTCATGGCATTCCTTAAAAATAAGCAGAGAAATTTAATGTTTTAAAGAGTGAACTATCTAAATGTATATGTATAGCCATTATATAGTTATAGCTTTATAAATTTAGCTATATAAATGTATGATCTGTGCAGAAAAGGTTGGCACTTAAAGCAAATACATACTTTTAACATTTTCCCATGTTTCAATTTGTTAGTACATATAAATACTTTACTAGCAGTCTGGGTAGATAGCTGAGTAAAATGAGCGCTTTCCTGGCTAGTGCAGAGTCCTGAGTTCAACCTCCTATACCGAAAAAAAAAAAAAAAGCCTTACTATCACACACACACACACACACACACACACACAAAGGCGTGCACACTCGCAGGCACATAGACATCCCATTGCTGTACCTAGCAGGAGTACCGAAACCTAGAATCTTGTTCCATGGTCTTCCTAAATTTTCAAAGCACAAATAAAAATTTTGTTAGTGATTTCCCCTCCCACTACAGTAATCAACTCTTATTACAAAGACAATATTCCATGCTTTTAAGGTCTACAGGTTGAAGAGTGTCTTGATTCTGCTTGTGATGTGTCTGCAAATGCTAAGAGGACTTTCCAGTCCCAGAAGACTGGGCAGGACCCTACCATGGTGCATTGCCTTAAAACAAATCTATGCCCACTCAGCACAACAGCTCCCTGGAGTCTGAGGTGAAGATCAGTGGAATAAATGGGGATAGGTAATGGAACACGGATTTCTAGTCAGGCAGATTTTTTTTTTTTTTTCGCTTCTTTCAAATGTTCATTGACTATATATGCATTGCACGAAACAAAAACAAAAACAAAAACATATTCATCAAAGGTGGTAACATCTTGTTCTTATTTATCATATATAAACTCAAACACACATAAATTCAAACATGTCATTTTTTAAGTGTGTGTGTGTGTGTGTGTGTGCGTGTGTGTGCGTGTGTGTACAGGGTCTCACTACACTTCCCAGACTCAAGGTGATCCTCCTGATTTCTGCCTCCTGAGTGCTGGGATTACAGGTGCAAGCCACCACTCCCATACTCCATCACCTGCTCTGTGTGCCTGGGGGTGGGGCGGGCACAACACAGGGTGTCAGGGATCAAACCCTGGCCCTTGCACCTCCCTAAGCAGGCGCTTAGTCTGCTGAGCTATAACACCTGCCCTACACATGTCACTTTTAGATGGAAATTGCTTTCTTTTAATAAATAAAAAAGCATACATAAGAAGAGAAATTAGAATATCAAATTCAATTTTTTAAATTTTTTTGGCTTGCACTCTGCTCCTTTTATGCTAACCTTAAAGAGTATTCACTATTCAGAGCATATATTCTTTTCGGTTTTTGTAAACAAATGTGTATTTTTGTATTGGAGCTTTAGTGTCACATATAAACATAAACATGATTTTAATCTATCCAATTCCTCCATATTCCCCCAGAGATAACTATGAATATCTTTAGTGCCTAAGATCCTTCACTAATTATATGTTTTGAATAACCAAATGACATTTACTAATAGTTAATTAGTTTAAATTTGAAAAATTAAATATTTATATAGCTGTCATTTCAAATGTACCTGCATGAATTTATTTATCCACTCAAGACATGGCTCTTGACAATACCAAATGCTCCTCACTGAGTTCCAAACCAGTCTAGAATGGGAAACGTACTGACAGAATGTTGGAAATCATTTTACCCTTCTATGGAGGTGAAACTCTTGTGGTTTCAGACTGTGTAACTATTATTTTTGCAAAGCTGTGACCTTTGCATGGTTCATCTCTATCCACCTAGATGAAATCAAAACACAAATATTTAAATTTATTGCATTTCCCTTTACTCATTTTCTGATACAGGGAAGAAAATAACCAAAAAAAGTAATCTGAAATAGTTTATCACATGTCAATCATTTTAATGATGATTTTGGGGAAAACAAAGAAAAAAACAATAATTTATGGAATATAGGCTTCTGAGCAATTCAATTTTACAATAGTATGAACATTTTAAAATAGAAGAAATCAGCTTTGCTTTGAGTGGTATGTAGTGTAATTCATGATTTTTCTGTTTGTTTAACATGTTTTGAAATTTGAAGCACAATCATTTTAGTTTATACTGTTGTTTGTTTATTAGCTTTATATTAGTGACATAAAACACTTCCTGACTGGTGCATTTTGTAAAGCCAAATAAATCTATTTATTTGTTTGTTTATTTGTTTACTTTGTATTTCATGGATGGGTCTACAGGTTGTTTAATGTCTCATTACTAGATCTGACTTGTAGTGATCCACCTATTTACACTCTCCCAAGACCTGGGATTACAGGCATGCACCACCATGCCCAGTCTCAATTACTGTCTCAGAGTGACTTGGGGGCGGGGCCTGCACAGCAGGTCTAGGGATCCAAACCTTGGCCCCTGCATCTGCTTGCAGTTGCTTTAATCCCCTGAGCTATTTGGTCTGCCCTTGTAAAGCCAAATAATTCCAAATAAAAATTTTGAAGCATATAATTGCAATCTAGTGATAGAATTGAATCACAAGAGACAGTTATCTACAAAATACATTAAATGACTGTTAGTTAACTCAAGAAGATAGTCATGAGTTAAAGTAAGTGAAAAAAGATAGAAAACTTTTCAGTAAGGAAAGTAGACATAAATGTCAGCATATAGAAATACTCACTCAAAAAATCAATACAAAAAGTGTTCAGCTTGATAAATAATGGAATCAAGGAAAACATATAAAGGAGAAACCCTCTCCCACCTCCACTAGAGGCTCAATACATTAATAGTTGACTTTCAAGGTAAAGTGAAGCTCTGTTTCATGTGACCTTCTTTGACCTGCAGTCATCTCTCACCTTTCCGGTTCTGCTAGTGCTTTCTTCAACTGCATCCTACAGTGAGCAGTCAGGAACATATTCCTTACAGAATGGCTCCACAAAATGCACCACTGGCAGATGCAGTATGCACCCCAGCAACCTGCCCACATGACCCCACTTCTTAGGTGTTCACATGTTGGGACCCTTGCCTGCTTCTCCAAACGTCACACTTCCACTTGCCACAGGCTTGCATGGGGTTACCCTATGTTGCCAGGATTCGATATCAACAAGTGCTGTGTTGAGAACACCATTTTCTTGTGATGATACTGAGTGCACACTTAGGGATAGCTAGTACGATTTAAATAAGTTCTTCTGAACTCCAGCACAAGTACTTTATGCCTGCTACATACAGCCCCCTTCATGTATAACTTCTGTCCCTTGCTCAGCATATCCGTGTCAGGACTTTTCTGGGGCCCCTTTTCTTTACTTCATCACAAGCTTCTTGGTAAACGCTTTGGTTAATTTGTCCTTTGATCAAGTTTCATGTGGTATATTTAAGAAAAAATTCTAAATATTATGTAGCTTTGTGGCATTTGACGGAGCTACTTCTTATAGTCTTATAAAACTCATAAAAATTAGTAACTGAAAAAAATGCATTTGTTGAGTGCACTGATTGTGGAGACAGGAGTTTGGAGCAGCTAAGGCAGGGATGGCTCTTCTTGTCTGTGTAATATCCAAGACCTTAAGCTGTTCACTTCTGTGTCTGACAGCTGGGATTGGACACCTGGAATGCTACTGCTACCAACTCGAGCTGTACGTAGCTTCTCCATGTAGCGTGGCTCCGCCGTCTTAAGCCTGCTTTTATTTAGTAGGTAGAGAATGTCAACACAGGAGTTATATCAGTGCAAAACAGGGAACAATAAACATTGGTAAAAGGGAATGAACTTATTCAAAAGGAAAGAGTTGCTGAGTGGAGCAGAAGGACAAGAGAGGGTGTGGCGGAAAAGGATTTCCCTATGTGTGGAAGCAGGATACTTTTGACAAGTGTATGGTGCATTTCTGCTAAGGTTTCAAAAGAAGCAGCTAATGATGTATTTTGTTTCATCTCCTTTTTTCAACTGTATTTTTTCTCTTCTTAAATTCTTATATGTTTCTTTTTTTTTTCTTCCAAATTTACATGTATATATCGGGTAATATGAATAGCTGGTTGGAAAACAACACTGTGTATCACAATGAATGCTGTGAAATTCATACTACTTCTTTAAGTGAAATTCTGTATCACTTCTTCTTTTTATCTGTTTTAATTCTAGTTAGTACTCTCTTAAAAAAAAAAAAAAAGCTGCATCACCAAGAATCAAACATCAAGAGTGTGCCTCATCTATCTTGTGGGTGTGGTGGCCCATGCCTATAATACCAGTGCTGGGGAGGCTGAAAACAAGAGGATCACTACAAGTCCGAGTTGCATGCTGTTAGCCTGTACCAAACACAGACACACACACACAGACACACACACACACACACACACACACACACACACACACACAGGAAAGAAACCTTATTTATCACCATCCATTGGCAGAAAGAAATGGAAACGTGCTTAGACCCTGAAAAGAAATATACTCATTCTGTGGATACTCATTCTGAGCTTTTTATAAAACAAGAATTTATACTTCACTTATTAAATATCTTCAAATTTTCTAACTTGGGTACAGTTTATGAAATATGCAAAATCACTGCTGAAGCAATGACAACAGACAAAATTTCCAAAAATGGTTGGGATCAGGATTCATTTTAGAATGTTGAATGCCCAGTGAAAGTTGAACACTGTGTTTGTATTACAGGAAGTAGTAAGAACATGTCAATTATGAAGCTAGCCAGATATCTAAGCAGACTAAAGCACATGCTCTGGCAGAGCACAGCTGCTGGGGCTTGATCCCTGGCATCCCATGCCAGCCCTGCCCCAGGGATGCACTGAGAAAGTGATTGAGATGGCAAGGTGGTGCACACCTGTAATGCCAGTGCTTGGGAGGCTGAAAACAGGAGGATCACTGAGTCCAATCAGCTAGTGAGACCCTATAGACCTTGTGGACCCGGTACCAAATACCTTGCAAAATATGTTAATTTTTCATGTATATTCAAAATATTTCCTTGGATTTTATGTACTTTTCTTAGCCATTATGGCATAGAAAGTCACCACAGAACATATGGGGATATAGCAGATCCTGTACCAATGACATTCAATAACTAATTTTTAACCATGAAACCTGCAGGCATGTGTTGGTACATGTGTATAAAAGAAAAAAATCTCTGATTAATAATTATATGTCAAATACTCAATGTAATTATGCATGTAGATTTGTAATGAAATATTTTTGATATATGTGGTATAAAACATATTCAATATATTTTCAGATGAATATTTATAGCTCATTAGTATAAATATTTAATTTTTTAACATATTTAAAAATTTCACAGTACATTAAACTTGAGAAGATTATCACTTTAATCATTATGCTTTTTATAATGCAGGCTTTTTACAAATACCAGGTCATGGAACATTCTGGACAATTTATGAATGGTTGTTTCGGATTTTACTTTATATTCTTTCAATATATTTCTTAGAACTCAATAGACTTTTATGGTAGAAATATTCTGCTGCTAACATATAAGCTTCCTTTAAAAGCAGATGGAATATTTATACTCAAGAGTCCAATTAATGCTTCTGAGTGAATCCTTAGCCTCATATCCATTTTGAGATTGAAGAATATTATCCCTTAAAGTAACATATTTGTAAATTATTAGCGATGCAAATGTCTCTGAACCTCAAGTGGAAATGCTAAAAGTGATCATGCAATGTTGTTGAACATTATAGCACTCTTAGATCCCTTTTTCTCTCAAAGGAGCTCTTTTCATTTTAAGCTCTTAGCTGTTAAATCCTTCTGTATTTCATAATTTATTCCATTATTTCAGTCATTAGAATATCAAACAGCAATACTTGTCCTTATCCTAGTATTCTACTAAGAAAAAAAAAGAAAACAACTACACTTTGTCTCATTCCAAATTTCTTTTTATGATGGCGATATTGGTAGAGTGGAAAGAAGGCAACACATGTATAAATTAAGTTTGGTGTAGTTCTAAGTTCTTTAAACTTGCTCAGTTATTGTTGTCATCTATTGTCTTTGTGTGTGTGTGTGTGTGTGTGTGTGTGTGTGTGTGAAGAAACTGAACTCAGAAACTTGTATTTGCCAGGCAGGTGCTTGGGACACAGAGTTGAAGCCCTGGCCTGGTCACCGTTTCTTCAATAAATATTTTATTTTATTCCAAATGATAGAAATGCATATAAATTTGTATTTAAAGCTAAACATGTCTGACCAACCTACTTAACCTTATGACAGGAACATGTGATTTTTATTTAGGTGATAGAGACAGAACAACAAATCATTTAACATTTAATAGCAACAGCAATTCAAATTACATGTTGGTAGAGTAACAGTTAATTGAGAGGAAATGCCAACAATGGGGCTTACGATCTGATAAATATGGCCTATGGAATTTTTTTCAGTACTTAGGGCAGAGTCTACACGGTGTTCAGGACTTCACCACATAGTTCAGACTCATAGTGACTCTCCTGTTTTCAGCCTCCCAAGCAATGGGATTACAGGTGTACGTCATGAGACCCATTCTCAATCCCCATCTCAGCATGTTGCAGGAGCAGGGCCAGTATGGCAGGCCAGGAATCGAACCTGGGCTGCTGCACTCTGCCAAAGCAGGTGCTTTAGTCTGCTGAGTGATCGGGATGGCCCTATTTTACATAATTTAAAAATGATAAATTGAGAAATCAATAGATAAAGAACAAAGGAAAAACAAATTTAAAATAAAACTCAGAAAAATATGTTGTAAATATCTTTGATTTAATAATATGATTAGAAAATACTTAATGACGTGCCTTTAAACAATTTTCACAGGTTGGTCAAAGAACTCAAATTCGAAATATACAATATAACAGGAAGAGATATTTGTGAATATGTATACATTGAATATTGCATCAACTATATTCATAAAACAAATACCATACCATGAGATATAAAAATCAAATAAATTCCAAAACAATCATAGCAAGTGACATTAGGAAAGCTCAAATGAATGGCTTAGTGATAAACATCAAGGTGCTGAAAGAAAAAAATAAATCGAAACATAAACTGACTTTAATGAGGGAACTCATAAGGGGCAAAGTGGAAATTAATAAAATTGTGGTTAGAAGCAGCACAGAGAACCAAGAAATTGCAGAACTGCTTCTTCAAAAGAGTGAACAAAATTGCTGAACCTGTAATTGAATTTACCAAAAGAAACAGAGAAAAGATTTATATCAATCTACTTACAAATCAAAACTATGACATCCATCAGTGGATACTATTAAAATTCAGAAGATATTTTGTAATTATTTTTTTTGTAATTATTATATAATTCTATTTCTACAAATTGGAAGATCTGAAATAATGGGCAGATTCCTACACGGAGTTCTCCAATCTAAATGTTTAGGAACACATAACCATGCTCAAAATCCAGGCACAAGTCATGAAACTGAGATAATAAGGAAAACTTATTGCCTCAGTTACTCTTCTCTCATTTCTTGGACATCCAAAATTGAGGAAGGTAAGGTTGATCAGCTCACACTTAGAGATTTCAGTCCATACTCAATTGGCTCCAAGGTAGACAGGCACATGGCGGAGGGAAGCTGTGCGTACTGGTGGAAACAACAAGACAGTCAGAGCAAAAGGAAGGAGTGTGTACTGCTTCAAATTTTGAGGAGGAATTTATATTGAGCAAATAATATTGTATACGTGTGTGACAAATTAATATGATGATATACAGTATCAAAAATATAATATCAAGGTTTTAATAATTAGGAAAATTCAAATATTAAAATAAAGCTTAAAAATGATTAAATCCCTCTAGTTTTCCAATGAAATAACACTTAAAAACTTACTTAATAGAAAATATGTAATAATATAGAAGACTGTTCATAATATTTGAAGACAAATATTCATAATTATTACAAATTACATAGTTATGATAGTCCTTTAAATTGGATATATACTTAAAAATTGCGAAAGGAATATTCCTTTAAAGCCAGGCGTTGTGGCATTCACCTATAATCCTACCACTTGGGAGGCTGAGGCAGGAGGATTGGTGTGAGCTAGAGACCAATCTGGGGTACAAAAGTGAGCTCAAGGCCAGCCCGAACTGCATAGCACGACGTTGTCTCAACAAGACAAAAAAAAAAAAAAAAAAAAAAAAAAAAAAAAAAAAAAAAAGAGAGGATATTCCTTTAATAGGTTATGATATTTATGTACAAGCAATAGAATATTATCTGATGATTTTGCTTCATTTTGTGTATAATTTTTAAGGAAATGAATACCTAGTAATTTACCATTAAGACATTATTGTTCATTGAAACAGAAAATAAACTTAGCCACTTCAAATTTTGCTCTTAAATATTATAGGACAAAGTAAATTACTTTTGTGAATAAATATTGATTTAATAATAGTGCGTTGTTGTCATATTGAGAGCACAAATATGCTATCTATCTGATTCAAAATAAAAATCATTATTTAATTACTAAGTTGGCAGCATTCACATACTAAGTTTAGAATTTCATCTGGCTTTCCTCAAACCATGGAACACATTTACCTATTTTGGAATGAAAACATACTGCACGTTGGTTAATGTTAGTGATATTCTAACGGGCATCTCTCTGTTAATGATGCTTGAATCTTCCTTCTGCAGAGAAGCCCTGCCAAGGCATTAGGTCACTCAGTCATCATGTGCCTTGGCTTCCTACTTAATCTACACAGTGCAGACTCAGAAATAACTGAAAAAAAAAAAAACAATCGATACTTTCAGTCCATTTTTTTCTGACACCATTTAGATTTGAAGAGATATTTGTTCTTCTGTTTGTTTAAAATTTTGTGGTTATAGGACTAACGTGAGATGAGGCTATGAATTTTCCACTAATAAAGACAGCCAGACAACCACTCAGGGATGCATATTTAAGAATAGTTTTCTAGGATTTATAACACACTGCAGACAATACCCTATTACTTCTGTTTGTTTTTCTTTAGATTCCCCTTTTAAACCTCATCATCATATTATATCCTTAAATATTTTAAACTTAAAAACAGTATTTATTTTTGATGAGGGTAATACTTAAATTGAACATTTGATAAAAATTGTTAATTATTTACTGAGTTTTATAATTTTTCTGAGATAGTATTTTGTTGCTGTTGGTGGTGGTGGTGTTACCAGAGATCAAACGCAGGACCTTGCACTTGCAGAACTGCACTTACGCTGGTGAGCTATCTCCCCAGCCCTTTGTAAATATTTTTCATCGTTGCCATATTCTACAAATAAAGTTATAGTGATCTTTTCAAATAATATATAGTGTTCTTCTCTTTAAGGAATACCAATCATTAAATATTATAACTCTTTAATATCTATAGTTCACTGGGCATAGTATTTAATTTCTTAAGTGAATTAATTTTAATTTATTTGTAGTGAGTTCTCTGCCCATAGGACCTGAGAACAAGACTCATAGTATTGACATACTAACCTTTCTGAATATCGAGTGTTTTGATATGAGGCATTAGGGGCAAGAGGAGTTTGTTTATGTAATAGTGTGTGTTCAATATGGTCTAACCAAATCCCCTCTGACAGAGAACTCTTAGAGGGATTAAACTGCTTCCAAAGCTCTGCTGCAAAACTGCTGCTTTGGACCAAAGGAATAAGCTTTTATTAAATCTTAATTTAATTTTAAAAAATGTATTTAGTACAGGGTCCTACTACACAGATCCAACTCATAGTGATCCTCCTTTTTCCTGCCTCCCAAGTGCTGCGAGTTCGGGGCTTCGCTACCATGCCCAATCTCAATCACCATGTCAGAGCACCCTGTGGGCGGGTCCAGCGTGACAAACCAGGGAAGCAAAGTCCTGTCCCTGTATCTGCCTAAGTAGCCGCTTTAATCTGCTAAGCTATATGGTCAAAGCTGGAATAGGCTTTTCTTCCTGTCTAGATAGCGTTTGTGTCAGCAAAGGATGGGATTTTTTTTTTTTTTTTTTTTTTTTTTTTTGTCTTTTTGAGACAGGGTCTCGCTATGGAGTTCAGGCTGGCCTTGAGCTCACTTTTGCAGCCCAGGCTGGTCTCAAACTCGCACTGATCCTCCTACCTCAGCCTCCCGATGCTGGGATTACAGGTGTGCGCCACCACGCCCGGCAGAATGGGATTTTAAAGTTGATGTTCTATATGTAAGCCGGTGTAATGCCCAAACATCTTAATGGTAGACATCCTCAATTTTTGCTTGGAAAGCAATATCAAAATTCCTCAAAAGCCTAAACATGGAAGTATCATTTGACCCAGATATAACACTCTAGGACGTATTCTCAGCACACTTAAGCATATGAGTGTATTATCACACTCTAGAGATACATGCATACCATGTGTGTAGCACTACACGTCACAGGAGCTCAGTTTTAGGGACAGCCTAGGTGCTGGTTAACAAGTTCTTTTGTTTAAAACTATTGTTTAATACTGCATCTTTAAGGGGCCTGGGAAATAGCTCAGTAGAATAAGTGCTTGCCTGGTAAGCACAGGGTTCTGACTTCAATCCCTGGTACCTAAAAAAAAAAAAAAAAGCATAAAACTGCATCTTCAGATATAGCTCATGTAAACTGACTACAATAACTTGTTAGATCTAATTTTTAGTAACTTGTTCACATTTTCTACATAGTCTTGTCAGAACATACGGAGAAAGCTATAGTTTACAATGCATATTGCAAACTTTGTGCAAGTTAAATTGTTATCATCTTTTTCTTGTTTGCTGTGAGTTTTGCTAATTTTGGTTATCAAAAGTATATGTAGGACTTTTTCAAATATTATTTTGTCTTACCCATTTGTTGAAGTGAATTATATAGCTGATTCCAACTGTATAATAGGTTATCCTTGTATACTGGAGAAAAACTGGTATTTTGTCTTTGGTAATTCTTTTTATATATTTCATTTTCTATTGGTAATATTTTCTTAATGAGTTCAAATTTATAGAGGCTGTCATATTTTTCTGTTAATATCCTTGGCTTGAGCATCAAACTAATTTCTATAAAAAGTCTTATTACTTGCTTATTAATTACTTAGTTTCACCTTTGAATTTGGGATTTAATTTTCTTAATATATATTACCACATTCAGAATTCATTTAAGCTGTACAATTGTGTAGATAGCATTGTTAACAATACTTTTATGTTACATTTATAACATATACATGACACTAATAGTCTCATTTCTTTTATTTTTCCCTTTTTTTAGTCTCATTTCTTATGGTAGTAATTAATACCTTATTTCCTTATCTCTTGTTTAGTCTGAGTAGTTATGAATTTGTCATACAATTAATTGATTTTCCATTGATTTACTTTATTGAGTTCCATTCCATCGATTTCTACATTGATTTGTACTATTTCTTTTTGCTTAAATTGAATTTCATTTATTATTCTTCCTCTAATATTTGTATCACAGTTTCTATTATTAATTAAGATGCTTCATGTATACATATATATATGTATATACATTATGTATTATAAATTATTATATATTATATATTATGTATCACATTATGAATGTATATCTCCTTTGGAGGACTATTTGCTTTACATCTCACACATTTTGATAAATTTTCAATTTTGCTCCAATTAATTTTAATTTTCTTTAAGATTTATTTCACTTATTTGTTACAAAAAATGTATTTAATCTTCAAATATTTTGTGATTTTCTCACATATTCCATAGTATTATTTTTCCATTATTTCCATTGTAGTTTGAAAGCATATAAAGGATGATTTATTTATTTTTGGACTTGTTAAAATATTCTATGTGATCCATACTGCAACAGTAACATTTTGCTTGTTTGTTTGTTTGTTCTTTAATTGCTGGGCAACATATCTACCAATGGGAACTTATATGAGGTAAAACTTAATTTATCTCATGGTTTCTAGGTTTTGGATGGTTTTTATGGTAAATACATCATGAAGGAAGATTACTGTGGTGCAAATCTGCCAACCCATTTGTAGCTGGGAAGGAGAGGAAGAAAGTTACACCTGAGAGGAAGGGTTCAGAGCTTTCCAAGATGGGCTTCAAAGTTATTCTTTATTATCCATTCAGACATGTTTAGAAGTGTGATTTAGTAATTACCTAAGTGGATCCCAAGATGATTAAGTTGACAAATAAACTTAACTTACATTTCATCCTACTCCTTGTCAACTTGATAAACAAATATATCTATGTGACATAACTGTCACACGTACAGCTCAAAACACACAGAAAAATATGCAGTTCATTCATTCCCCCAAAGACTCAGTTGTAGTCCTAGCACTTCTAAAGTTCAAGATCAAGTTCTCCTCTGAGATTCAAGGCAAACTTATAGCAAAAATATCTTATGAGATGCCAAAATTATGTTGTTTAATTAATATATGCTATTACAGGGTAAACATTTTTATTCAAAAAAGAAGCAATGGGAAAACATAAAAGAATAATAAGACCTAAGCCTAGGAAGACAAACATTAAACCTTGAATGTCCAGGTCAGGTACATGTGATCCATGACGGTCAAAAGTAAGCTCCAGGGGTAGACTCATGCCTAACATCTTGCCCAGTGTATAGCTCAAGTTTTTCTCTTATGTTGGCCTTACATTTTTTTCTGCAGGTTTAGATATTGTTCATTTCTGACATTTTCAGTATCATATATATGTTAAATATTTTACTTTACCCCTGCTGCTTTACACATCTCCCTTTTAGGAGCATATGCTCTGTCCTCTGGTGCCTTCATTGAAATACGTGTGGGCTTTTGCTCTTGCCTTCGCTCTTGCATGTGAAGTCCAGTAAACTCAGCATCATATGCATGTTTCCAAGATCTGCCACTAGCACAATTTGTATTTGGGTCCCTCAGTGCATGGGTGGCTGAGAAGTATAAAGTGAATCTAAGAGCCCACTCATCTCTGTGACATTTCCCATGGTTCAAACACACATGGTCAGGCATAATCTCACCCAGTCAGAAACGGGCCGGAAAAATTCCCTACATAGTTTCTACACCAGTTAAGTTTACAAATAAGATTATCCAGCATACTTTGTGAGTATGTTACTTGCACATTAAAATTGTACATTCCATTGATGTTTCATAAGTAGTTAAAATATTTCACTTACAGTCAGTTGGATAATGGGGCTTTGAAATTCAACTATGGCATTCCTGACTTAATGTCTGTGATGATATCTATATCTATATCTAGACATATTTCTAACTATAGATATGTCTAGATATAGATACATCTATCTATATCTATCTATATCTCTATATCTAGGTGTATCTCTATACTTGTGCCTATATATATATATATATATATATATATATATATTAGCTTTCTCTCATTGCTGGGACAAAATACTCAACACCCAGAATTAAGGAAGTAAAAGGTTATTTAGCTCACACTGTGTGGTGCTTTCAGTCCATGCTCTGCTGGCTCTCAGGCAGAGTGGCACCTGGCAGAGGGCAGTAGTTCATGGTGTGAGAAAACAGCAAACAGCAATGGGAGGATCAGCAGCATCTATCTCTTTCCTTTCCCTGTATTACAAGCAGGCTATCCTGTTCTGTAGGCATAGACCTCAGGCATTATGTATTGTCCTTATCTTGCAAAGAATGAGGTTGTTTACAAGAACCCTGGTTTCCTTCTGAGTTGCCTCATTAGACTTCCAAACTTTTCAAGCTCAGGACATAATGTAACAACCAGTACAATATGTGCATGCGAGATATATGTGCGTCCCCTGTTCTAATAGTGGATTTGTTGATTTCTCTTTGCAGGTATATACACTATTATCTCAGATTTTTTGTAATTCTTTGTTTAGTTACATCCACACTGAGAATCTTTTTATCTTAGCAAATTGTCACTTTAATAATTGTGTATCATCATATCCAATCTTTAATAATTTTCTTGTTTGGAAATTATTTTATCTGAAATTTCTATAGTGATTACAGCCCCATTTTTATTGACTAACATTATGTATTTTCTCATCTCATCCCTTTAATTCACTGGTGACTGCCTATTAAGTGGATTTCTTATAAACAACTAAGCTTTTTTTCTACATTTTAACATAAAACTCAAACATGGTTCATTTTTATTACAACAAATAATCATTCTAACTCTTGAACTAATTTGTTGTTTGAGAATTGGCCTCAGTTCTAAACCGAACTTTCAGAGTTTGTGCCACATTGTGCTCATTTCAGATATCAGACATGAGAAATGTGAATTGCCATTTTCCATATTTTGATTTCCTTGGTACAAAAGGGAACTGATGACACTATTCCATACACAGTCATCTGAGATTTTTGCCGGAATGTCCTACAGAACTCAGGAAGTCTACTTTAATCAGGTTATTTTGAAACTTGAAACTCAAAAACGGAAATAATAGGTGTGAATACAGGAAGATAGGAGAAGAGAATTGCAGGGATTCCATGCCTTCACTGGGCTCTCCTCAAGACAAAGTTTTCCAAAGTATATTGCTTAAGATCCTTAATGGGAGCTCCACTAGGGAAGGCTGACTGATTAGCGCATTTCTGTTGGTGAAAAACTCAATTTTCTGGGCTGGTTGTCATGTGGTTAAAATGTTCATTCTTTAGTGATACTTTGGCTTTGCTAGGGTCCATCTCATATACTAAACTGTTTCTAGCACCATGTCATCTATTAACCTCCAAAAGACACCACTATCACTCTGGAAACTTCTACTCTTAAGAGCTACATATGTGCCAGAACCTGGAGGCATAAGTCAAATATTTATTTTGTACAAAAATAACAAAGAGATATAGCTCAGTGGCACATTACCTAATGCTGAAGTTGTGAGGTTGTGAGTTTAATTCCCACTAGAAGGAGGAAGAAGAAGAAGGAGGAGGAGGAGGAAGAAGAAGAAGAAGAAGGAGGAGGAGGAGGAGGAGGAGGAGGAGGAGGAAGAGGAGGAGGAGGAGACCAATAGAACATATTGCTAACTCTTAGGTTTGTATTAGTTTTTGTAGTCAATGGCTTTGAACTTGCATATTTATTTATTTATTTATTTATTTATTTATTTTTGTCTTTTTGAGACAGGGTCTTGCTGTGCAGTTGAGGCTGGCCTTGAGCTCACTTTTGTGGCCCAGGCTGGTCTCAAACTTGCACCAATCCTCCTGCCTCAGCCTCCCGAGTGCTGGGATTACAGGCGTGAGCCATGAACTTGCATATTTAGAAATCATTTACACTTAAATTATTAGAGATATTTTGCTTAATATTTAGTGTTCATGTTTTTCTAATTACTTTCACAAGTTTTTTTTTTCTTCTCTCTCCTTGGTTTTCATTTGGAAGTTTATATTATTCCATTTCCTTTTACGTAGTGAATGTCTTTGGTGGTAACAGTATACATTTACAACTAGCTTAGACATGATTTCAAATAATACATGCTGGTTCACTTATCGTGCAGTCACAGAAGTTTTACCCCACTCCAAAAAAAGAAGGTTCACACAATTAGATAGGTCAGTTCAGGATATTTTTCTTTATGATGGTGTGAAAAAAATTTACATCCAATAAGAGATGTACCACGAACTTTGTATTTTCATCCTTTCCCGAACTTGTGATAAGTATGACACTCGTAAAGGCAGTAGTAGAAACTTCAGGTCCTACTGACCTGTGATATTACAAGAGTCAACAATCAATATTTTAAGGTGTACTGTGTGACAAAGCTATGACTTTCTGATATGTCAGATATACTAAATGGGTTTTTACTCACTATATTTGAAATTATGATGGACTTGCCAATGTGACGCCATCATAATTGATGAAACATGTACATGATAAAATTCACTCCTCTTGCCACTTATTCCTCCATTACTTATTTCTCCTGTCCAGAAGCTTTGCATAGCCAACATATGATTGGTGTTACGATGTAATGTTCTGTGTTGGTACTGAAAGAAAGGATGAGAAGACCCGTTGAAGGTAGCTCAGAAGACTCACCGAAATCTGTCTCTCTCGAAGTGAGCCCAGAACTCTAGAAGCATCCCCTTTTTATTAGGTCACACAATAGAAGATTTACAGGGAGGAGAGGGGATCACCAATGTCTTAAGTAAGCGTGGAGATATCAATAGGGATTAAGCTGTTACACCTTTTTTAGATCCTAGTCTTCTAAGATCCCTAAGTAACAGGTTACACCCCACCGTAAAAATTGTTTATTGTTTTTCACTTCTTTAAGATGCTAGTTTCTAATCTTTACAGTATTACCTTGAAGAAATTATTTTCTAGATCAATTTGCATGAGATAGAATAATTTCATTTGTTCATACTTACGTCATTTTTTGCTTTTATGTAGATTGAAGTATCTGAGAAATATTATTTTCAGTCTAAGATCTTCCAATATTTCTTTGCAAAGCATTAGTATGTGTGTTATATTCTCTATTTCAGATGAAAATATTATTTATTTATTATTATTTATCAAGTTTGTAGTGATTCTCCTGCTTTCAGCCTCCCAAACTGAAATCTCAAGCACTGGAATTACAGGTGCACACTATCACAACCAGTCTCAGTCACCATCTCAGTGTGCCCCTGGGGCAGGGCTGGCAAGGCATGCTGGGGATCAAACCCTTGCAGCTGTGCCTGCTTAAGCAGGTGCTTTAATTCTCTGATCTATCTGTCTGGCCCCTTGTGGCAGTTTACCAAACCAGAAACTCATTTTCCTCTTGAATGTTTCACATCTTTATAATGGGCTTGGTGAACATTATGTAGAAAATGCATTTTACAACTTAAACCCTTCTCACGCATACCTTAAAGACATAAGCTATAAATATAAAAAGAAATTTACTTCTGCATACAAAATCACAAATTTTAATGTTATAATCTTAAGGTCTGTGGCTGTCAGAGTCAAAATGTACAATCCTCTTGGGATGTGTTAAGCATGCTGGCATCTTTCTTCTATTATACATGTACTGTAATTAATTATTATGTGTTTCAAGGTCCTCTAAATTGTCCATATGTTGTTCTGGACGGTTCTTTCCCTTGTGTTTATACTACATGTTCTCTAATCCCCTGTTAGTGCTAATGTGTTACTTTTAGCACTAGTAAAAAGAGAAGTGTTCTTGGAGGCAGCACAACTCACTATTAAATAAAATCAGAACTCACTATTAAAAAGCAATAAAAAATGCTTGCCTTGATTGGTTGTGACAGGTAACACTACATTCTGAAAAAGACATTTTGAGCTAGCAGAACTAGTTCACATTAGAAGTTTCTGTTCTCAAAGTGAGGTTAATCCTTCAAGCTTCCTTTCTGAACATCTATCTCTGTTCTCTAAAACAGATTGTCAAAAGTATAGAAATATGAAATTTGTATATTCAGTAGAGCTCAACACTAATTATAAGGGTACATTTTAGAAATACCCCTGCCATTGGACATCTCCATTTCTTGCTACAATGTTGTTTCACCTTTAAAATGTTTAGTAAACATGCCAGTACTAGTCCACTGAGCCAAATTTTATACAGGCTCTTTACAGTTCTTTGTACTCTCAGTGGGAGAAATATGAAACTGCAGTGGGTGTGAGTGTGTGACATGCCTGAATTTCAAATGGAATATTAATAAATGTAAACTCCATTATTAATTTTTATTTGCACTGACTTGTCATCATACTTTGACCTTTCATTTCATTTCATTTTCTGAACTGATATTTTATTGCATATAATTAATAAATAATTTCTTGCATTTTCAAAATTATAAGTAGCAATAAGGTTGTAAAATAACCATCAGAGAAAGGATAATTGCTAACAAGAAGGACAAATTGACCTTTTAAATACCTTAGCCCACAAGGTAATTAATGGCACACACACAACAAAGTACAACATCTTGTTGATGCTCTTGTGCATTTAGGGCCACTGCTAAGCTACTGAAATTCTAATTAAATTGTATTGTATAACATTACAATAAAATGTTTCATAAACATAACTTTTTAATTCATTTGCCTAAGTAGTGAGACCAGACCATAATGTTATTCAAATATTCTATAGTCTATAAGATTTTTCAGGATAATTGGATTTTCAAAATATTATTTACTACACCTAAAAAATGTGTTTTGATGCCTTCCTATGATTATTACAAATTGATATTCATAATTTTCAAAAATTCAGAAAACAATTGTCAAAGAACATTCATTTTTCTTAGCACATATATTTTCTCCAAACAAATAAGAAATTTGAGTACACTTCTTGGTATTAATTGGATTTCTTTTCTTTCTTTCTTTTTTTTTTCTTTTGTGCAGGATTGATCTGAGGCCCATGTACTTGCCAAGCAAGCACTTATTCTACTGAGCTATCTCCCTGCCCCTTTTACTTATTTATTTATTTATTTATTCATTCATTCATTCATTCATGGATTTTCAGGTCTGACAATTGAGACTTATAAAACATTAAAGTAAAAGAGCTAGTAATTTGCATATGTAAATGTATAAGAAATTCTCTCTCACACCTAAATCTGAGATTATACTTTTAGAAATATTAAATATAACAAATACTCCAAGTTATTTGCTTTATGGATGTTTTTGGTGTTTTCTGTTTCATTTCTTTTACTTTATTTGCTCTTGCAGTGACGGAGCTGGAATCCAAGATTCCACATGTGGTTCAGCACTGACCTTTAGCTGACAGTTCTTAGGAGGGACACATAATCTTCAATGCATAGTTTTCCTATTGATGTAGTGCTTTGAAATTTAAGTTTCAAATGTATCTTAATTCTATGAGAAATAGATCAAGTTAATATTTTGAAGCATGTCAAAGCCTTATAAAAAGAGGATCATCAGATAATTTCACTCAGTCTTCCTTCTCTGCCAAAATCCCAAAGGAAAGTTGAGAAGGGAAACATACCTGAGCTGCACTTGCTTGTCTTCGGATTTGAAGTGGCATCACAACTGAAAAAGAAAAGCAATCCTGAAAGTCAGATTTTCTTGGCATAACATTTTTTAGGATTTTTAAAAGTAAATTATTTACTTAGCATGTGTCAATACATTAAGTATTGACCTTTTTGCCTCACTCACAAAATGTGAGATGTGATTTAAAAATGATGAGAATGTATACAAATATCGTATAAGTAGCATCTCATCGTAAATCTAGCTGAACTCTACCCTCTTCCTTAAAACACCCCACTTCGTTGGTCTTGATAGGCTCTGAAGCAGTTGTGTAGCTGTCTTTCCTGAGTGCCATTAGCTGCGTTTAGCTTTTCTGTCTTCCTCCATGTATCGAATCAATTTAAAACGTTTATGACGCATCTTCATTTTGGTGTTGGATAAGGCTCAGACATGCCAGCGTGCCAGACCTGTGAATAAGATCAGTGTGCATATCTTGTCACAGTTTCTAGATACCTGCCTTTCTGTTGGGTGACCCTGAGTGGTATCCTTCATAGCACGTTTGGTTGGAACTGTAAGCACACTCATGGAAAGAGTACTCCAGAATTCCTTCAGTATTAGAAAGAATGATGGAATATTTGTGTCTGATACAAGAGGGAGTATTTTGAGAAGTCACTACTAAGCTATATTTTACTAAAATAAATTTTCATCATTTGGAAACTATTATCTCCTTTATTGTTGATTTTTCATTTCATAGATCATAACATATTTTCCATTTTCATTACGCATACACACCTGCCTCTATAAATCTAAAAGTTAGATACATACATCTTTTATGGTCACATTAGAAACTATATTAATTTCAAAAATTAAAATATTTCAGAGCTATGTTAGTGTACAGTATGTAAATAGACCTTTACAGTAGTTACAATAGAGATGGATTGAGTGATGGAAAGAGGAAGTGATATTACAAAGAGAGTTGATTCTAAGAATGAAAAGGACTAGTTTAGTTTTTTTTTGCTTGATAGATATGTATATATATATTCTTTATATATATATATATATATATATATATATATATTAAAGATATTGTTCAGCCAGAAAGAATTATAACATCATTTGTAGAAAAATAAATGAAATTGCAAAGCATAAAGTTAGGTGAAATAAGTAAGGTTCAGAAAGATATTGAATGTTTTATATGAGAAGCTTAAAATTAGTAAATATATGAGATAAATGAGATATAAGTTGAAAGTAGATGCTAGAGTCTTGGAAAGGTGGGGAAGATAAAGAGGAGACTTGGGAGGAAATAGAATAGGTAGGAAAAGGATTGAAAATTATCAAGTTATGTTATATACATGTACCAGTTCACCAAATCAAACATCACTTTTCCATTACTAACATGTAGTACTAAAAATGTCACATGAAGTATATATCTTTCTGTATGTCATATTTTTAGTCAAGATAATGTCTTTCAAGCCAACCCATGTTGTCACAAATAACAGGCTGTCCTTTACTAAGGCTTAATAGTATATCATCCTATTTATACCTTTGTCCAATGGTAGACCAACTGAATAGCTTCATATCTTGCACAGTGACAGTGATGCTGAAATAAAGTGGAGATACCACTTCAAGATAAAAGATTTACTTTCCTTAAATTGCTTATTTCTTTCTTTCTTTCTTTCTTTCTTTCTTTCTTTCTTTCTTTCTTTCTTTCTTTCTTTCTTCCTTCTTTTTCTCTTTGGTACAGGGTTTCACTAAGCAGCTCAAACTCATAGTGATTCTCCTGTCTCAGCCTCTTCCAAACTGATTGTGAGATGTGCACCACCACACCCAGTCTCAAGGCCAGCATGGCCTGGTTTTGGTGGCCAGAACAGCCCACATGGGTTTCTGGGCCTGGCACAGCATGTGGTTTGGGACTTCAATTCCAGTACCTGTGCTTGCCACACAGATACTTAGACCATCAAAGTATTTCTCTGACCCCAGTGTTTACTTTCTTTAGATATATTCCAAAATTTGGGGGTGCTAGATCACAAGATAACCATATTTCTAATTTTTTGAGGGACTGTATTAGTATTACAATGATTGTATCACGTTGAATTTCCAACACATGTTCAGGGCTTTCCTTTTCTCTGTAACTTCTGTCAGCATGTGCTATTTTTGCATGCACAAAGGTAAGTTACCTCAACACAATCACATTTATGTATGAAATGCCCATAATTATCCTCATAATCATCAGGGAAGTTTACATTTTGTTTCTAAGATTCAGTATAATGCAAGAACATTCTTTCTTAGTAGAAACTGAAATAGTGTATAACCTACAGGGTAAATCCTAGCCAAAGCAATGAAGTGGTACATATATACAAATATTCGTGCATGCATTCATACATATGAATCTCCCAAGTCAAAGGGTGAGAAGTAAGATCGCCTTTACTAATGACATTGTTCAGTCAGAGAAAGCCTTAGAGATCAACTGAAAAGTGTGCTGGAACTCTTTTTCAAGTTTCAAATAGAAGACTGATGCAGACTTGAATTGCAGCATGACGATGAGAATCAATTAGAAGGGACAGATGGAGAAGCATGTTCTAGGGACGTCCTGACATTGAAATGCTCAAGTGATCTCCAGGAGAGGGAGGTAGGACATGCAGATGAGTAGAACAGTATAGCTTCCTATTTAGAAAAAAAAAATACGAGCTGAACTTGGTGAAGGATTGACAGAGAAGGTGTGAGACATAGTCTTTTAGTGTTTCCATTAACAATTGAAATTATCATATTATATTGAGCCAGGACAGAACATGAATTAAGTTTGCACAGAAAAATTACAGATTTGTTCTGAACATAGTATGTTTCAGGTGATTAGACCTACGATGCACAATCCAGAAGTCCCTAAGTAGAGGGGGCTTTTGAATACTGAAAACATAAAGGGCCAAAATAAAACTGTCAAGACACACACACACACACACACGAATTTTCAGCATCATTTAAAAATGAAATAGGGGCTGGACAAATAGTTCAGCATTCTAATTGCCTGTCCAGCAAAAGCAAGGACCTGGGTTCGATTCCCAGTACAATATGCTGTCCCAGCACTGGTCCTGTGTATATCACACTTGCTTCCAAAATCAGGGATGTTGGCACAACCCTGTAATTCAGGCGCTGGGACAGTTGAGACAGGAGGATCACTATGTGTCTGAACTGTATAGTGAGACCCTGTATCAAGTAAATAAATAAATAAATAAATAAATAGATGTTAAACATTTCAGATCTTAATTGTTTTATATTAATTATAATTTAAATCATAATAGTTATTAATACTCATGGTTGACCCAATTTTCTACAACTTTGGTTCCCTTCTTTTGCTTTTTTTTTATATTATGAGATAGTCTCTGCCCACATTCCTAAATTGACCGAGCAGGATTTGCTATTGTGATTCTCCTGCCTCTGCCACCCAGAGGGCAGGGAAGCCTATCCTAGATTTCATATTCTGAAAAAGCATTTGAAAGTAAAAAACTACATACAGAGACTATAGCAGGAAGAAGTGGAGCTCAGCAGCCAGATCCAAAGCAAAACCACCTGTGTGAGTTTCAATTTGGTAGATAGATCAAGATCGGGTCCTAAGGTAAGAATTCTACCAAAGCTCTACACCAAACATCAGAAGGCAGGGCTATACAAAATGACAAAGAGAAGAAGCAAGACACACTCTCAGGCCCCAAGCCCACCCAGAACAAGTGCAACAGAGAACAGCATAGAAGAAATTGGAAATCACATATCTCAAATCATTGAAATAATAGCATCTGAAGTAAAGAAACTATGTCAGAAAGATATAGAGGAAATCAGATCAGAAATAATTTCTGAAGTAAATTGTTATGCTATATATCTAGTTGCCACACCCCCCCCCCCAATAGCCTCATGCTATCATTGGCAGGAACTTCTATAGATTGAGTCTTGACTCATGACACACTGGAATTATGGGATTTAGTACTGATTTAGAGTTTGATCCGTGATCCCTGAGATTATGTGTGTTAAGTACTTCTGGGATTAGGGGTGTAGCCTAAGGCAGATAGGCTAAGGTGGAGAGCCTGAATGTAATATAAAGAGAGACAGAGAGACAGACTAATGCTGTTGCTCTCTGATCCCCTGTTTGGTCGGTTGCCTATGTCGCAATTGTGGCTGTTCTGCTGCCATGAACAGGATGCTCTCTGCCCTGTTCCACCCATCCTTGGGCCAGCTGAACATGGACTGAAATCTCCAGTAACTGTGAGCTAATAAACCTTTCCTTCCTTCAATTTGAGTATCGGGTATTTTTCCCAGCAATGAGAGAAGAGTAACTAAGGCATAAATAAAGAAATACTACCTATAATAAAAGAAGTACTACGTGCTTCTAAACAAGAGGTTGATAAAAAATAGAGGAGAATAGAAAAATGATGGAATCCTTGAATGAGCAGTACAGGAAAGTAACAAAATATATGAAGCAGATTCAAAGTGCTATATAGGAATCTAAAACCTCAATCACAAGCTTGCAAAAGTGTTTGAATGAAAGTGAAAACAGATTTTTCAGACCTTAAAGACATCATTGCACCTAGTGAACAAGTAAGAAAAGATCTCTTAAAAACAACTAGGATGTAAGAAAAAATAATTCAACATCTGCAAGACGGTGCATAAATAAACAACGTAAGGCTAATAGACATCATTGAGAAAGTAGGACTCTGTACAAATGATATAAAAAAGATTATGGGCCAAAGTAATAGTAGAAAACACCCCAAATATGGGGAATCAATTAGACATTCCTGTAACGGAAGCATATAGAACTCCAAATAGCATCAACCCAATTAAAAGCACACCCAGACATATATTCATCAAGTTCCCAGTAATTTAGCACAGAAGCAGTATACTGAAAGCTGTTAGATAAAAGAAACATCGTATTTAAAGGAAAATCCTTTAGAATAATGGCAGATTTCTCTTTACAAACCATCAAGTCATGAAGAGCATGGAGCAATGTACTTGAAGTCTTGCATGAAAACAGTTTTTAGCGCAGTCTGACATACCCTGCAAAACTCTCTTTAAAGTTCAGTGGAGAGAGCTGGGCGTGGTTGCACATGCCTGTAATCCCAGCACTTGGGAATCTGAGGCAGGAGGATTGGTGCGAGTTTGAGACCAGCCTGGCCTACAAAAGTGAGCTCAAGGTCAGACTGAACTGAACAAAAGACCCTTTCTCGAAAAGACAAAAAATAAAAAATTAAAAAATTAAAAATATAAAGTTCAGTGGAGAAGTAAAGTAGTTCCAGGACAAAGAACAGCTATAGAATATCATGACGACAAAGTATACCCTACACAGTTATCTAAAAGACATTCCAGAGAGGGATAAAATGAGCACAACTCCATGAAGGAGATTGGAAAGAACCCACCAAATAGGGCAAGCAACTAAGCACAGGAGAGAATGAGATATACGAAAACATTCTATTTTGTATACAGCAGCAGAATATTTCCAGAAGCATAGTCTACTATTGGATTTCTCCTGCACTCTATGGGTCATGGTTCTGTCTGGTTCCTCAACATGAATATCAAGGAAATAGCGGTAGATCAGTCCCACAAGTGACCTCTGACCACCAGTAAACATCATGAACACTATCCCCGTCCACAACACACTAGAAGTTTGTGTGATATCCTATCCCTAAACTGTTAAATGTTCTGCACATATACCTGTCATTCCAGTATTTATGTTATGTTTTATTCTTAGCAATTCTTTACTACCATGGTAATATTTCTTAGTTGATATATTTGTATATGTTAACCTATTCAAATACTATATGGATACTCTGATTTGATTAGAGATTTGTACAAATGATGCATAACGTTCTGGCCTCTAAGTTGGACTCACGATTTGATTTAAATTTTGGAATACTGTTTTCAAATATTTAATTTAATTTTAATTAATATTTAATTAATTTTCTGAATATTGCTTAATTAAACTTTTGTATTATGATTCATTCTCTATCTTTGACTTATAATCTACTTATAAGACATGGTATAATATTTTCTCTTAGTATTAGAAACTTTAAAAAAATATATGTATATATAAACTCACAGACACAAGAGAGTTAGGATAGATATACAGCTACTTTCTCTTAGTTCACTGGGAATAACAGTTTGTGGTAATATTGTTTAAACAACGTATCAGTTCAGCATCTTCTCCTCTGAACAATTATTATCAGGACAACAGTATGCATCATATTAATTATTGTCTGGCCTACTAACCTGCTGTGAAACTGTGTCATTGCTATTTTATGTTTTATTTCTCATTAAAATGAATAAAAAAGAACAGTGACATAGGTGTCAAATGCAATTAGTTTGGAAGTTAAGACTGGGCATGGAATAAAATCTTTGAAAAAATTGGAATAACTATCAAAATATTTTCATTTTGTATTTATCTACAATATATAGTGTCAAAATTAACTGTGCACAAGACTGGAAATAACGCTTTCTTCAAAATGTGCAATGTATAGATTTGTGTTTATTTCATAAAACTTGATTAGAAAAATTATTTTAATTGGTGTTTCCATTTTATAATTTTGCTAATAGCGCTCTTTCATTTTTCTTCGCTTATACCTGTTTCCCTAATATAAATGAGAAAAATGCATTGCTCCTTCCTGTTAACAAGTTTTTTTTTTTTATAATCTTTTTTTCAAATTACAAAATACATATTGGAGTTTTTTTTTTTGGTGGGAGCGGGGTTTGAACTCATGACCTTGCACTTGCCAGGCAGGCACTTGTGCCACAGAGCTATCTTCCCAGCCCCCGTACTGGAGTTTTGAAATAACACTTCTGATGTGAAATTCAAAATCATGTTTATGTTTTCCTATTTTCAAAAACACTAAAATTAATAAAGTCACCTAGACATTTTCTATTTAAATAATCTTCCCTAAATACATTTTATTATTTAAATTGAATCTAAGCATTATTTTAAATGTCTCCTTCAACTATGAGGAATGATAAAAGCTCTTGATAATGAAACTGTTGCATAGTGAAAATTAATTACACTTATAAAAACATAAACATAACACTTCTCAGTAGTCAAACTATTGTATGGTGAAAATTATATATACTTATAGAAACATATGTAAAAACATAACCCTTGAATTATGAAAATACGTAAATAAATATAAATCTGGCAGTAAGTTTCTAAAATCAGCAGCCCAGGAGGAGAGCCTATTTGTATTTATCAAGGTAATACTTGCATATTGGGAGTCCTAACACAGGTACAGAGGTGCTATATTTGAACATTAGAAGACTTAAATCTTACTTCTTGCTTTGCAGAAAAAAATCTACCCAATGTCATGCAGAATCAAACACTGGGTTGGGTAAAAGCTGAAATAGTATGTGTTCAAATGACACACTTCTAATCTTTGTTTACTATTGATACATCAGTCAATCATTAGACAAATAACTTCACAAACTTATCATCTCTCTTGCAAAGCACTGTTTAACTCTAGATGATTTTTACAATTCTTTTTTAGTTTATCCCCATTTGAAATTTATACATTTCAGTAAAAACTGTCCTGAAATACAGCAAGTCACAAGTTCACAATCACAGTGTGATAGATATAATGCTTCTACATACAGCCATTATGATATTTTTAAAAATTTTTTTTGTGTTTTTGTTAATGTATTGTAGTGTCTCACTATGCAGCTCGGACTCATAGTGATCTTCCTCTTTTCAGCCTTCCCAGCTCTGGGATAACAGACATGTGCGACTACGCCCAGACACTATTCCAGGCTCAGCCCAGCCTGGGAGAGTGGGGTGCTGGAGTGCCATATGTTGCCCGGGATTGAACTGCCATCCCTGCGCTTGCCTAAGTAGTCATTTTAGTCCACTGAGCTGTCTTGCCGACCCCTCATTACAATCCTAGACTATATGAAGATCCCTCAGATTTGGCAAGGTAGCTCAGTGGACCAAGCACCTGCTTAAGCAAGCACTGAGGCTGAGTTTCCATCCCTGGCACCACATGGACGCTGCGCAGGTGCCAGAGTGTGCTGAGCCAGTGACAGAGTCCTGGCATGGTGCTGTACAACCATAATCCCAGCCCTGGGGAGGCTGAAAACAGGACTACCACTATGAGTCTGAGTTGCATAATGAGACCCTGTGCATAATACAAGGAAAAAAAAATTCTCTAAACCTAAATAGCACAAATTTCAATCAGCCCAGTATTTCCACTTCTGAGAATCTTTATCAAAGAGCTCGAGACATAATATTAGCACAATGCATGGATACCCATTACTATAGCATCACGATTAAAAAAAAAAAAAACAACAAACCTGGAAGTGCCTCTCTGCCCATTAACAGATGAACGCATAACAGAAACACACCTGTTTAAACATGATGGAGCCCTCGTCTGATGTGAAGAAGGGGGAAATGTAAGTCACTTTCAGAAAACTGGGTGAAGGCTGAGACTAGAGTGGGAGCAGAAATAAATTAGACCTGCAAACTGAAATATCACGTGGCTGTTTTATATGATAAAATAATAATATGCAGATATAGATAGTCCTAAACAAAAGGGAATGGGCAATAGGGAGACAGATATTTTGTAAAAGCAGAGAGGAGGAAATATAGATGGGAAGAGATGAATTGATGAAAAATTTAAGATCTGTTATAGGAATATCATTACTATACACTGTAACCGTGGACTAATAAAAAATAAAACAAAAAGCACTGTATCATTTGATATTGCATAAATGAACTATTTGTGCTAAATCCTCAATATCTAATGATTTTGACTGTGTTCGTCCTTGAAATATTGGCATTGGGTTGGTTGCTCTCTGGTTACATTGGCAAGTGTTGAAGAAAAGAAATGTTTCACATTCACACTTCGGTACAAAATTTATTATTTTCTTTGATCACACTTTTTAAACTTTCCTAATGTAGGAAGAATATTAATTAGCAGTGAAGTAATGAACGTAAGACTTCAGAAGGAATTATTCTGTATTTGAGCTTCAAAAATTAATTTCTTAGGGGCTGAAAATGTGTATGCGGCATATTTATCAGTGCATATTCATGATTATGGATGGAAAAGTTGCAAAATTTAAGGAACAGTGGATATAAATATATATATAAATAGCCGGGCATGGTGGCGCACGCCTATAATCCCAGCACTTGGGAGGCTGAGGCAGGAGGATCGGTGCGAGTTCGAGACCAGCCTGGGCTACCAAAGTGAGCTCAAAGCCAGCCTGAACTGCATAATGAGATTCTGTCTCAAAAAAAAAAAAAAAAAAAAAAAAAAGAATGTATATAAATCAATTCCTTAGATGCACTTGTAAAAACATCATTACATTCTTGCCAATACAGTCATAAATAAAAACGAGTAACCTAGAGAAAAAAATGACCACTTGTAAGTCAGCAAGACTTTTTTTAATGTACTCGTTTGGAATAGTCCTATTTTTTCTTCCAAAAGAAGAAGGGAGATCCTTCTTTCAGTGTTTTACTTTCTTTTCCAATGTCCAGGTAACATGCACATTACTTCCAAACCAGTCATTCCTCAAGCATTATCTATTTTTAAAGTCTTGTTATAGGTACAGTCTGATAGCTTAATAGACTAAAGCACCTACTTAGGCATATGCAGGGGCTGGGGGTCCCTCCCTGGCCTGCTGTGCTGGCGCTGCCCTTGGGGCGTGCTGAGATGGGGATTGGCACCGGGTATGGCGATACATGCCTGTAATGCCAGTGCTTGGGAGGCCAAAAGCAGGAGAATCACTAAGAGTCCCACCTAAGTAGACCCTGTAGCCATGGTACAAGACACATTAAAAAAAATTATATAACTTAACTAAATGAAAGTGAAATAATATCATTTGAAAATTATAACACTTTAACCATAAATACCTTAATAAATTTTACTTACACAAATTTGCACAATCAGTGACAATGTAGTCTGGTCTCTACCTTTTTTTTTCTATAACATATGAAGAAAAAATATGATTTTATATCTCTTGTGGTTCACCCTTGCCCCTATGTTTTAAGGCATAAGAAAGAAAAAATGGGAACTGGGGAAGCATAGACTATAGATCATGAGTGAAGATTACCTAAGCAAAACTTAGAATTTAAACAGAAAAGTTACTTCAGAGACATTATGCACTTATGAAGTAAAAGCAAATGTCAAGGTAGAAGAGTAGCTCAAGTAAGAAGGTCTGCAAGGAGCACAATAGAGGCCAAAATTAAGGGTGTTTTAATTCTTCAGAATAGGACAAGTACATTTTGTTGGTTTTGTCCAGCTTGATTATATAGCAGATTTTTAAACTGTGAAGATGGCTTAAACAAGGGAATGGATAAAATAGAAGAGGAGGAGGAGGAGGAGGAGGAGAGAGAGAGAGAGAGAGAGACAGATAGACAGACAGACAGACAGACAGACCGACAGACCGACAGACAGAGACAGAGACAGAGATAGAGACAGAGAAATACAGAAACAGCCAGACAGATACAGACAGAGAGAAGGACAGAGACTGAGAGATAGAGATATAAACATAGAGAGATAGAGACTAAGTGAGACAGAGATAGATAGACAGAGACAGAGAGATAGAGAGACAGAGATAGGTACAGAGAGACAGAGAAACAGAGATATAGACAGAGAGACAGAGACAGAAACAGAGAAAAAAAGGAGACTGACGGAGAGATAGACAGAGAGACAAACATGGACCTAGAGAGACAGAGATAGCAAGAAACAAAGACAGAGACAGAGAGAGATAGAAACACAGAGAGAGACAGACAGAGAGAGGTAGAGACAAAGAGGCAGAGAGACAGAGACAGAGACAGAGACAGAGACTAGGAACATGGAGACGGACATTTGGTTGGCTCTCTCAGCCACAGTACTCCTGAGGGTAGAAGCGGCCTGTAATGCAAATAACAATGAAAAGCATTTAAGTACACTTTTCAAATGGTGGGTCCAACAGAACTGTAAGAATATTAGAACTAGATGAAAGATAATTTTTCATCATTTTAGATGTCAAGTTCCTTTGCGCAATTTGCAACATTCAAAAATTATATTGACAGATCAGCAAAACGAAAGGGCATTTTCATCACCTTCAGAAAGGGTGATCAAAAGAAATATGTCAGGCAATTAAATCACGATCAATGCCTCTATTTTAATCCATTGCTGCCAAAAACTGTGGCTAAAAAACATAAGTTATTATATTTCCAAAGACCACCTCATCTTGATAATGTCAGAGTAGGCTTCTCATATTAAAATGATTGGGATCATAAAAGCTTAAATACACCATTGTGAACTACACTGATATGATTTTATGAAGGCAATGTTAATCATACTTCAAATACATGTACATCTGCCTAGTAATTTCATTCAATTTAAAGCTAAGAAATTGACATTATTGACTCAAGATTAGTTTGTATTTTCGTGGAAATACAAGTAAAAGCAAAATTGGATGTTTTCTCCAGCTTAAAGTACCATTGCCTTTCCCTTGAAGCCAATTATAATAAAGTACGTTCTCTTCCACAGTGTACTCATTTCCTTATCTCAAGAGAAGACCTGCTTTTGGTTTGCTTGGTACCTTGGATAAATAAAACTCAGGAGCACATTTTTTTTTCTATCTTCTCCATAGCACATAATTCAGATTTTGATTTATGGATGCTGGTTAGCTTGGGAAGGCAGATAGAAGTTTGGCACATAGTCAAGTGTCAAAATATTAGGAACCTGGACACATATGGAAATTGCACAGTTCTCAAGGTATTGATTATAATTTGTGAAAACTTCACAGAGAGGACAAGCATCCAAAAGGGAATTTCAAGGACAAATGCCTTCAAGTGACAACCTGTGCATGCGCACTTCTTACCTTCTGCACCAGGGTACCTTCTAGTGTCTTTTCCTGTGTTTGTAGTGACTGCACAGTCCTTTCAAGACAGTCACAACCCAGGAGTTGTTCCCTGACAGACTTAGAAAACTGCACCTCCCGGTCAGGTAGGCCTTTCCAATGAGTCTGTTTTGGGGTAGTCATGGCATTAGTTCCTTAACAGCACATGGTTTTATAGTCAGGGTTTACAAGGGGATAGATTTAATACAGGATGCAGGATTATTTTATAATAATCCTGCAAAAACTGAAATGCAGAAAACCGATATCTGTCCATGCACTAATGATCCACAGAATGAGGAAGAGAGCCTGAATCCCATGCCAGTGCCTTGTGTGTGTCCAACTGGAGGCCAAAAGCCCAAAGCAATACCTTATGCAAGCCTGTATCAAGAGACTTTGCCAGAAAGATCCAAAGACCAGCTGTGGAAGCCAGACAGTCTGCACCACTGGGATGAAAAATCTGGACCAGCAGGAGATTCACTGAACCCAGGAAGTGGCACTGAGGATAAGGATTGGTTCTGCCCTGAATAGTACCACAGCCACCCTCACTAACATTGAAGACCTGATCCCTTCCAACAATAACAGTTCAGTTCATATCTGGAAAACCAACTTGATGAGCTTCCTCGGGATGATCAACAATAATATACCATCTTCCCATTCAGTTCTCTTTTTTATGCTGTTGGCAACAATCCTCAAGTGAACATTCCACATTTTGAACATATGGTGCACATATTTAGAGTCAAACATGTTTCACCTGTTTCTTGTGTAAGCAACTATAGTAGATCATTCAGAGGAGCTTAGCGTTATAAAGACCTTTACAAAAGTACTAGGAAGAGATAATGGTGGCTTGAGGCCACATTGGAAGGAATCTGATTAGTTTTTTTCTGAGCTTCACTTTCCAATAAAATAGAATACAAGGGCAGGAAAACTTGAAAAGATATATATATATATATATATATATATATATATATATATATATATATATAGAGAGAGAGAGAGAGAGAGAGAGAGAGAGAGAGAGATTAAATAATAAAGGAAAGAATCAGAAATAGTGTGTGAGAAAGACAAAAGAAAATTATGAAAGGACAAGTTGGTCAGAACAAGGCTGTGCAGAGGCATTAAGGGTGAACTTACCTGTAAACATGAGTATATATTGAGTTTAATCTTTGAGTTTGTGAGTGTTTTCACCATACTTTGAGCAGCAGATGATTATTTTTATTCTGAGAAACAGTGATTATAAGTTCAGAAAAAAATTAAGCTGGAAATTTAAAAATATTCTTCATCATTTCCTGTTGTCTTATTTTCCTAGATTTCCTCTAGCATTTTAAACTTTTCTCTGTCAACTGATTAATAACTAAATATTTTATAATTAGATAATTTATGTATTTTCATTGTTCAAGTTATGTTATTCAGAAAACATTTTTGTTAAAAGTTGCAGAAAAAATTATAAAATTAGAGAAACAAAATTATAAAACACAGAAAATTTTAGACTGGATGACAGTTGGCCTGAAACAATACAAAACACGAGTAAAATTCTTAAAAGGGAATAGTTTTCTTAAAGTTTTGATAAAGAGAAAGGAAACAAGAGAAAGAGAGGCAAAACAAATGGAGACCCACATATAAAAGCAAGATTTTCCAAAGTCTCACAAAAGAAAGAAAATATCATTCCTTGATTAAAGATGGTATAACAACTCAGCATATCAATCTGGCTTTGCTTTTTATGCCTCATGGTTAGCTTTTTTGCTGTGTGGTTGAGGCTAACTTAAAGCAAGACCTATATAACCAAACATGTAACTTTTGTATCTGACAAGGTCAGTCAAATCCCCTCAGGATTTACCTTGAAACCATGTACAGCCTTCTGTAGAACTTTTGTCAGTTGTCAGCCATTTGGATGAGTCATAGCCATTGCTTGACCAGTTTGCTCTCTGTGAAAACCTGAGAGAATATGACTCTCCTTAAACACACTATACATCATTGATCCCTTCCTCTGTGGCCCCAAAATCTCCTTGTGAACAGCTTCCGACATTGCCAATTCTGCTAATAACGCACTATTATGGAATATTGGACCATATGTACAACTACTTTCTGTTTTTGTCTTTTTGAGACAGGGTCTCACTATACAGTTCAGGCTGGTCTTGAGCTCATTTAGTAGCCCACGCTGGTGTCAAACTCACACCAGTCCTCCTGCCTCAGCCTTCCAAGTGCTGGGATTATAGACATGTGCCACCACACCGGGCTTTACAACTACTTTCTTTTTGTTCAACTAGAAAATATTTGTACCAACCAGTCTTTAGAAAATTTAGGTCTGCATCTTGTACTCTGGACAACTACTACGAAGACGACAATAAGCATTTTATTGATTATTGTGGCTGTCCTACTGAAGTTCTGAAACTGTCTCATTGCTATTTCCTTTTTGTTGAAATTAATAAAATAAAAAAGAAACACTAAATAGTACAAAAAAAGATGGTACAACAAATACACTGTAATAAAAAAAATCTGATAATGTTGCTAGCAGGGTTATGAAAAAAGACTTAAAAGTAAAGTATGTACAAATATAGTTTAAACTGAAAATATAAAGGGATTTTACGTAATTATCATTTGGGTTCCTCTGAATTGATGATAAATCTATAAATCCAATGCATTATCTTCATAAAATATAAAATATGTGATCACCTTAAAATTCAAAACAAAATACTTGTGCGGTAAAAATAGATACTGCGTTTATGAGGAATGAAATGGAAACGTCTTTATCATTGTGATATCTTTTATAAAGATAGTAAATACTCTGAAAGTAAAATATTATAAATTATATTTCATCTAAAAACATGTCTATGTTACTTTTTATATTGTTACAGACGTTCCATTTTATTCACAGGAAAAATCGTATTTGATTATAAATTATACTAAAATAAAATAATATATTTTTGAGTTGATTTGGTAAATCTTATGTTTTGGATCTGTAGTAACCTACCATATAGTTTCACAATGAATTATTTTATTCCATATACAATAGTATATTCTGCTTAATCTTATGTACTTGATAACCTGAAATACTATGTAATCATCCTTACCTTTTTGATATTTCAGATACAGATTTAAAATATTATTCATTACCTTATTGTAGTTAATTAATAAGTATAAATTAGATACAGAATATGCATCAGATTTTGTGTTATCTTTCAGATATAGTTTGGGAATTTTTGAAATAATCAGCTTTCAAAAGTTTGCATGGATTAATAAGATAAAAGGTTAACTGAAAATTATCATTTTAATAGAATTTTACAACTGTTTCAATTCCCTCTTTCCTTGAAATATTTTTGTGTGTTTTTCAAGGTTTGGAAAAACATAACCTTGATAAAACTGTACATAGTGCATGCTGGAAAATATATAAAACTGAACTTTCAAAAAAGCTCAGCAAGTACACCAACAATAACTAAACTCAGTGAGCGATGTAGTCCCCGGAAAACATTCCTCGTCTCATCATTCTCTATTTGGACCCCATCTTTTCGTGTTGGTAATTTATCTTTCTTTCTTTCCATCTCATCCTTTCTCCCTGGTGGCTCACAATAGAACTTACGTGAGGTTAGTTTCACATGGAAGACATATCAATTATCTTTAACTCATTCCCTGGAAAGTGAAATGAGCTAATGCAAAGAACTCAGTCTTCTGAGTCACTGGTGTTACCCTGCTAACCCATCAGTCTTCTGAAACACTGATATACTACTTATTAACTTCTGCACTGGAACATGATGAAGCAAATTTGAAGCAAATGATGTCCGAATAGGTATGTGTAATCTACACTTTGACTTATTTCTGTTCCGTGAAGTAATAGAAGTGTTACAGCAACATGACATTTGTTATTAAAGGAAGGAAAATGACTTGTAATGATCAGTTATCTGATTTTGCTGACTGATCGAGGGACAAAATCAGACTTTACTAAATAACTTGCTTTTATTAATGAGTATGGAATCCATGCAAGTTTGTATTTGGAGAAATGCATTGCATTACATAGAAACCCTGCAAGTTTTATTCCAGGTAATCAGAAATAATTCTACTAGTAAAACAAATGCAAAAAAAATATTGTCTTACGAACACAGTGGATGCGCATGACAGTTCCCTTGCCCCAGTTAGAGCCACACAGGCACACACACTTGTGCCTATTTATCACAGATTGCAGAGAGAAGGGTGTGCAGCAGAAACCCTACTAAGCCTTCTTTGTTTTTGGTAGGGAGATGGTGAACGGTATTTAACCTCCTCTGCGCCATATAGTTGCTCTCTTCAAAACTTCCCAAGGCATGAACTTCAAAGTGGTTTCTTGCCTTTTTCATTTTTTATCTTTTTTATGTTGCATGGGTTTTCTACAAATAGCTGGAGAAAAAAGGGTTGACTCAAATTTTGATTTAACTTTCAGGGAATTATATATGTACAAAATGATAAGCAAGTCAAGCATGTAATGCACAAGAAACAACTTTCATCAAATAACTAACAATCCAGTTCTTATAATTTGCAAAGCAACTCTGTGTGGCTACCAGTAGACATTTCTATCATTCGATTTTTTAAAGGAATTTTTTATTTTATTTTATTTATTTATTTATTTATTTTTCTTATTCAGAACCCTTGTTTGTTTATTCACTCATTTTCATGGCCGGCTCAGCCCGCCCTGAGGGCAGGGCTGGTGCAGCATGTGGTGCTGGGGATCGAACCGCGGTCCCTGAAGCTGCCAAAGCTTCCCCAAGCAGGCGCTTTAGACCACTGAACCATCCTGCCAGGCCCCTCTATCATTTGAATTTTGCTGTGGGCATTATTATTTATGCAAAAAGGGAAAAATCAAGGCAACTGTGTTTCATGTTCTTTCTTAAAAATATATATGGCTGCTGAGATTATTTACTTATTTGTTTGTTTGTTTGATGCAGGATCTTGCTGTGAAGTTGAGACTCATAGTGATCTTCCTGTCTTAGTCTCTCTGGTGCTGGGATTAAAGGTGTACACCGCCACACCCTGTTTTGGTGCCACCATGGTGCACTTGGGGTCTGGGCCTGGCACAGCGTGCAGCATTAGGAATTAAACTAGGGTTCTTGCTCTTGCCAGGCAGGCATTTATACTGCTGAGCTAACTTCCTAGCCCTGGATCCTGGGATTATTATATCATCACTCTCAAGTTGCAAACAGATATCATTTTCATCAAGGTTATCATTACCATATAATAAAATGAGTTTCACAAATTAAACCTTTCTTTGCTCAGCCTATGTGCTTAAGAATGCAAGTAGTACCCTAACTTGTTTTTAATCAGATACATTCTGATAAGTATATAATGCTACATGTTCTACATTTTAAAATCATAATATTTTAGATGTAATTTATGGGATAAATATAATATTAAAATTGATTTTGCCTGGTTTTTTTTAATTTTTTTTAGAATTTGCAGTAGGGTTTTTGGAATATATAAATCACATAGCTGGGGGCCCAGCAGGATGGCTCAGTGGTCTACAGCACCTGCTTAGGAAAGCTTGGGCGGCTGCAGGGACCACGGTTCAATCCCCGGCACCACATGCTGTGCCATCCCTGCCCTCAGGGCAGGCTGAGAGGGCCATAAAAATAAATAAATAAACAAAGTTCTGAGACAAGAAAAAAAATTAAAAAAAATAAATTACATAGCTGCCACACGTTTGTAGTTTCCTTTATATTTCCAATGCACCCTTTATTGGATACATGGATATGAACACCCATATGCAGATTGATAAACAGATAGATAGGTATATAGTTACACATGACAAATCACTGATATAGATAGGTAGACAGAGAGAGAGAAACAGAGAAGGAGAGGTGCATCTATCTATATCTATATCTATGTCTATGTCTATGTCTATATCTATACCTATATCTATCTATATCTATATGTAACTTTTTTGTTGTTGTTGTTTTGTTTTTTGTGGGACCAGGGCTCAAACTCATGACCTTGCACTTGCCAGGCAGGGACTTGTGCCGCGGAGCTATCTGCCCAGCCCCATATGTGTAACTTTGAATACAAAACAAAAGTCTGCATTTTTACCTCTTGAGCTATGACTATCTCTAATTGATAGGATATGTTGTGACAGTCTTAGATACTATATCTGGAAGAACTATAGAGGTCTTTGCTGAGCTTGCTTATTTTCTTTTCATTCTTTTGTTCTTATCATTCATAGGAGAAGGGTCATCCATAGTCAGGCTACTTATACAACTGTCACCTTCTTCATTTCTTTTCTTTTCTTTCTTTTTATTTTATTTTATTTTATTTTATTTTTTTGTCTTTTTGAGACAGGGTCTCGCTATGCAGTTCAGACTGGTCCTGAGCTCACTTTTGTGGCCCAGGCTGGTCTCGAACTCACAGTGATCCTCCTGCCTCAGCCTCCCAAGTGCTGGGATTACAGGCGTGTGCCACCATGCCCGGCTTACCTTCTTCATTTCTAATAGTTTATTTTAACTTTATTTGACCTGACTTTCAAAGACCTTAAATCACTCTTCATTGTGACCTTGATTTTATGAAGCTCCTTTCAGTTCCTAGATTTCCAGACTGGCATCCCCAGCATTGCTGCCTACGATCAAACCCTAACTTACGATACTAGCTGTGGTATTCTCCTGCAACAGAAATTTAATTTGTGAAGTAAAGTCTTTTTCTGAATCCCCCAAGCCTCAGAATCTCCTCTGTGAGGAAGAGTTAAATCATGAAATACATAAAAATTTATTGTCAAAGGAAATGCATTCAATAAAAGTATATACTGTATCATTGTATTTGGAAAAAGTCCTGGGTACCTGCTTGATACATCTCTTCTTGGATAATTAAAGTTGTATGGTAAAAGTAAAATATGTTTTTTTTCATAATGCTTGGAATCTCCTTCATAAAAATGCTTTAAATTTTACCTTATAAATATTCACTCTGTATCACAGAGGCCCTAGTTTAAGGAAGGCAACTTCTTTTAGCAATATTAAGATATTGACTCTGGATTCAGTCAGGGAATGAAAAATGAAGTTATGCATATTTAATCTACTCAGTAAGGATTTGGGGCTGCCTCTGAGAATAAGAAAGAAAATTAATAACTCCCCACCCCTCTTTGCAAGGATATTTATGGAGACAAAATTATATCAAAACATATGGGAAAGCATTTAGCAAGTATAACAGAATATAAAACGTTGGAAATTTTATGATGATTTTATGATTGATAATTATATTTCTTAAACTTTAGAAGCAACATTCATTTGACTTTTGTGAGTTTAACATTTCCTTTCAGCCCAAAGGGCTAATTTCTCTTTTCTTCAAATAAAAAATCTTTTTTTAAGTAAAAAATGAATGTATATCTTCTTGTTTTTTCTTTAAACTTTCAGGAACTCTACTTTAACTTGAACAATGTTTAGTTTTGACCACACATGTTTAGCTGATCATGCCAGTGAAATGCTTGTGTCATTTCTTTCAACAAAAACATAATGTTAAGAGTAATTCTTTTTTTCATAGGTGTATAGGAAAAGAAAAAGGTAGAAAAGGAAATGCTTTCTATTTTCTTAAATTAGCCAGTATATATAGCCATGTGAAATATTTCTTTATTTCTGTTCTTCTTTTTATTTTCTCTTTTTCAAGAAAATGTGTTTGGTACAGGGTCTCACTATACAGATTGGACTTGTAGTACTCCTCCTGTTTTCAGCTTCCCTATTGCTGAGATTACAAGCATGCATTACCATGCCCAGTCTCAGTGGATGGCCAGCTCAGTATGCCCAGGGGTGGGCCAGAAAGACTTGGGGTACCAGGGATGTAACCCCAGTCCTCATGTAGTTGCATAAAATATAACATTACACATGTTGAGTAATTAATATCATTAATGAGGAAGCTGTTTGTAATGTTTTAATTATTTTTAAACTGAGTAAAGCACACATAATTAAAATAATAGGAATAGGAAAGTAAAGAAAAATTAGTCTATATGTGGAGGGGGTAAGTAGCAAGGATTAAAATGAAAAGTTCTTAAGTTTATCACTTCAGTGTTGAAAAAGATTCTCATTAAGTTGAAAACTGTAATTGCCAGGAAGGAAGAAATACTTCTGCTTTGTAGAGGGACGCTTCCAGGTGAGGGTGGACATTATAAAGTCATGGATATATGTGACAAGTGCAGCCCTATTGGTGAAGCTGAAGGGCCTCGAGGAACGTAAAGACAGCTGCTCCGGGTAGAAGCAACATCTTCACTTCTATTTCAAAATTAGGTCTACTACTGTAATATTCACTAATATTTTCCTCCCTAATGCTGCCAAGTGAGTAACTGTAGTTGCTTTTTTGTGCTGCCATCCCATATGTGTGATTCAACTCTGTAAAATATCTCAGGAAGGGATAATAAGGAAATAAAAGGTTGCTGACTCCAAAAAGTAGAATTTCCAAATATTTTCACTTAGCCACTGTGCTTAATTTCTTATACAATGATTTTTATCAAGATCAGAAGAGTCTAGATTATGATAAAATATACATAACATTTTATTATTCCCAAAGGCAAAGAAAAAATGGACACATACACATTAAATAAGGTCTTCTTGTAGTGTCCATAGTGCTGTAAATTTTTTTATGTGTGGGTTTCATATCCCATTCAGGTGAGCATATAGGACTGTAGCACTGTGGTGGGTCTCTGTCTTTGTTCTCTCTCTCTCTCTCTCTCTCTCTCTCTCTCTCTCTCTCTCTCTCTCTCTCTCCCTCTCCCTCTCTTCCTCTCTTTCCTTTTTCCTTGTCTGGCTGGCTATGTGGCTGACTGTTTGTCTCTCTGGCTTACTGGCACAGATTGACCTGATGGCAAAGATGGCAAGAACTAATCTGTAAATATAGAAAGTTTTCATTAATTCACTCACACTACCATAAAAAGTACAATAAAATTTATTTATAATGTTTTGTCACCTCCATATCAGAATTATTTTCTCCTCTTCTTTTGTGCATAAAAGTCATATAAATTTTCTACTTAACAATCTTCTGTTTTATTTATTTTAAAAACCTATTTTGTTATTTGATTTACTTTGCTGTTATTAAAATTTATTCCAGTGATTGGGTACTGAGCTATAGCTATATACCTCCTCCTCATTCATTCATTCATTCATTCATCCATCCATTTATTATTTGAGAGCAAGTGTCAAGAAGTCATTGAGTTTCCCAAGATGGGCTAAAATTTGAATGCCACCTGCCTCAGACTGCAGAGTTCTAAAATCACAAGTATGGGCCAGGCTACATAACGAGCTTTATATCTATTATTTGTTATACTATTTCTTAAAGAATTTTTTATTTTATATTTTTTCTTGTTTCAGAACTCTTGCTTGTTTATTTATTTATTTTTATGGCCAGCCCAGCCTACCCTGAGGGCAGGGCTGGCGCAGCATGTGGTGCCGGGGATTGAACCGCGGTCCCTGAAGCCGCCCAAGTTTTCCTAAGCAGGCGCTTCAGACCACTGAGCCATCCTGTCCGGCCCCTTTTTGTTTGTTTTGTAGTTCACGCTATCCTTGAATTCACTGTGTAGCCCAGGCTGCACTGGAACTCAGGTGGTTTCTTTCCACAGCTCACCTATTCATCCATTTACAGGGAAGTTATACTGGCTGAGGTTGAGATCCATGCTGTTATATAGCAGATTATGCCCAGTATAGTTACTAGTTAGGAGGACCACACATGCCACAGAGATGGAGAGTATTTCGTTCGCTCTAATTTGCTACAGAGTGACAGTATTTTTTGTTTTTTTCATAAGAAAACTGGCTAGGTTAATTCCTAAACTGATGAAAAGAACTGAAATTTTCTCAGCACAAATATCCTTTGTTAAATATAGTTTCTTTTATTTTATTAATTTTAATGAAAAGAAATAACAGTGAGACAGTCTCACAACAGGTTAGTAGGATAGTTCCAATAAATACATTGCATACTGTTGCTTTTGTACTCTTAACCAATACTACAAATTTGTGGTATTGGTTCAGGGTACAAGATGCAGACTTCATATCTTGTATAAACACTATTAGTACAAATCTTTCTTCTCATTGAATTAAGAGGAAGTAGCTGTATGTATATTGCAATAGTCTATAATAGTAGGGGGTTATCAGCAAAACTGACAATGTCAGAAGCTGTTGATTTAAGCCTTTTAGAACTCAGTATATTAATATGGCTTTACTTTTTATCCCTCAAGGTTAGACTTTTCTGTTGAGCAAGTAGAGCAAACTGGTCTAACAAAAAATGTAATTTTGTATCTGACAAGGACATTCAAATTGCCTCAGGATTTACCCTGAAAACATGTACAGATGTTTGTAAATCTTTTTGACAGTGTTAGCTCCCTGGATGTGTCACAGCCATTGCTTGACCAATTTGCTCTCTGTGGAAGCCCAAGAGAATATTTTCTCTACAGAAGACTCTCTTTAGGCATTAATATACATCATTGATCCCATTCCTCTCTGGCTTCATAATATCCTTGTACAAAAAATTTGCGATACTGCTGAGTTATAGCATGTTCCAGTACAGGTTCCCTTATGCCTTGAGTCCTCACTGACCTTGAAGGGCTAGGGCCAAAATACTGGTTATGCTTGAAGGCCTTCTTTTTCTCTAATTCTTTGATCTGTCAACTTAAGTCACTAACCATCCAGAAGAAAAGCTCAATGATATTTTTCCCTATAAGAGAGGCCCTTGAACATAGCATCATTATATGTCTGAATATTAAAAACTTAAGACATAACATGGAGCATGTATCTTTCTTAATTATTATTATTATTATTATTATTATTAGTAGTAGTAGTAGTAGTAGTAGTAGCAGTAGCAGCAGCAGCAGCAGCAGCAGCATTGTTGGCTCAACCGGTCCTGGGGGTGGGACTGGCGCACCATATCATGCCAGGGATTGAACCATCCTCCCTGTGGTTGCCTATGATTTCCTAAGCAGGTGCTTTAGATTGCTAAACCATCTTTTTTGGCCCAAGTGTGTATCTTTCACAAAGGGGCCACACGTGTTTAATGGAAGAAAGACAGCCTCTTTTACAAATGGTGCTGAAAAACTAGACCTCAAAATGCTGAAAACTGAAACTTGACACAGGTCTATCACCATGTACTAAACTAAGATCAAAATGGATTAAAGATTTAAATAGTAAAAGAGAAACACAAAATCTCCTAGAAGAGAAAGGAGGAGGAAAGCTTGAAGACAGCAGGACAAGCAAACAGTTCCTGGACGAAAATCAAAATGCACATGTAGCACTTGAAAGTATTAACAACTGGGACCTCCTGTTGTTCAGAAGTTTTTGAATGTTAAAATAAATTACCAACAGAGTGAAAAGACAACCCACAAAGTCTGAGGAAAACCTATCTAATAAGTATGCAGACAAAGGTCTTCTATCTAGAATTTATAACGATCTAAAAAACATTAAGACCCCCAGATTTAAAGACCCAATCTAGATATGGGCATCCAAGATGAACAAACATTTCTCAGAGGAAGAAACACTAGAAGGAAATAAATACATGAAACAATCTCCACTTCTCTACCCATCCATGCAATGCAAATTAAAACAACATTGAGATACCGTTTCACCACAGGAAGAATTGCTATCAAAAAAAAAAAAAAAAAAATCAACCTAGCCGGTGGTGGAGCATGCCTGTAATCCCAGTAGTTGAGAGACTGAGGCAGTAGGATTAGTGAGAGTTTGAGACCAGCCCAGGGCACAAAAGTGGGCTCAAGGCCAGCCTGAACTACACAGTGAGACACTGTCTCAAAAAGACAAAAAAAAAAAAAAAAAAAAAAAAAAAAAAAAAAAAAAAAAAAAAAAAAAAAAAAAAAAAAAAAAAAAAAAAAAAAAAAAAAAAAAAAAAAAAAAAAAAAAAAAAAAAAAAGAAAAAAGAAAGAAAAAGAAAAGAAAGAAAAAATAAATCAACCAATAATGAATGTTGTAGAGGCTGTGGCAAAAAGGAACCCTACTCCACTCTTCATGGGAATGGAGACAGGTGCAACCACTACGGGAATCAGTGTGGAGACGCCTTAAAAAATTGAAGTGGAAATCTCATTCAATACAGCTACTCCGTATTGTGAATTTTCCGAAAAGAACTGAAAACGTCATATCATAGTCAAGTCTGTGTCTCTATGTACATAGCACCACAATTTGTGATTTCCCAATCTTGGAAACAACCAAAATGCCTGTCACCTGAAAAATGGATGAAAAAGATATGGTATTTTTATACAAGGGAGTATAACTCAACTGTAAAGAATGATAAACTCCAAGTCTTCCTATATAAGTGGATATATCCTGAACATATACTCATTATTGTTTTATTTTTTTATTTTTTATTACTGTTAATCAGAAATAACAGTGCAATAGTTTCAAAACATGTTAGTAGTACATTCCCATTAATTGATACAAGGCATATTATGGTCCTTAGAGTAGTTATTCAGAGCACAGGATGCAGACATCATAATTTATCTAATTATTATTGATACAAAAATTTCTTCTCATTGAACTAGGAGAAAGTAGTTGTATCCATAATCCAATATTACATGATCGTAGGGGGTTATTGCAGAACTGACAATGTTATAAGCTGTTGACTTAAGCCTTTTATAACTCAACATACTAATGTAGCTTTACTTTTAATGCCTCATGGTTAAAGTTTTCTGCTGGGTACTTAAGGGCAAGTTAAAGCAAGATTTGTATAACAAGACATGTAATGTTTGTATCTCCCAAGGTCAGTCCAATCCCCCTTGAAACCATGTACCATATTATAGTGGTTGACACATCATGTCAACTTGGCTGGATGACTCAGTGGCCCAGTTCCCTGTCAGTGGGAGTCTCACCCTGGGGTACAATTGGTTCTTCCCTGGAGTATGACCAGGGCCTTACTAGGATATGATTGGCGCCTCCTTAGAGCAGGATCAACTGCCCATGTCAGAATGACTGAGCGCAAAGAGACTTTTTAAAGGGCTGAGGAAGGAGTCAAGATTTCACTTTGTGGGAGAAGCTTCAGTTTTCACATTCAGCCTGGACTTCATCGTCTGGCTTGCAGTGCAGACTCTTCAGCCTCCAGCTTGGATCTTTCGCTATTCATCCCAAACTCCTCAGGGCCCATCACACACATTTTGGTCTTCCATCACAGACCCATCAGATGATGGACAGAGACTTACATGGAGCGCTGCAGTAAAGTTCAGACCTTGAGACTGAATTCTTCAGTCCAGAGCATGTAGACGCCCTCTGTATGCTTCCTCATCTGACTCTGTGTTTGACTATTGTAAGCCAATCTTATAATTGCTTATAGACTGTTTATTTTGTGTTAATATTCCTTCTTTATATCATATCTGTTCTATTTCTCTAAGTGAAACTCTGACCAATACAACAGTACTTTGTAGAACTGTTGTTGGTGTCAGCCATCTGCATGAGTCAGGGCCATTGCTTTTTCATGTTATTATATCCTTCACTACAACTTAATTAATCAAGATTAAAATTTTCTACTGAATTTTGTTCAGTGAAAATTTACAAAACTTGTTATGCTCTAACGTGTAATAGTTTTAATTATTTGATAGTGATTGACACCGGAAGAGTTGTGGGATTGTGGATATTTCCTTAATAAGTCCATTTTTTTCTTCTTATTTTTCAAATCTAAGGAATCAATACCCCTATGGAAACTGGAAATTAAAAGAAGAGAGAAAATCTATTAATTACTCTAGGAATGCTTTGAAACGCCAAATAAATTATAAACTTCAAATTCATTTTATTAGACAAATACTTAATATGTGATCTCGTTATGAGTCTCCGTATTTCTACAGAAGACAAAAAAAAAAAAAAAAAAAACAGGGAAGAGTGAAGAAGTAACAAAAATTGACAGATAATACAGTTAATTTAAAACGTGTAATAACTAATTTTTTTATGACTTAAAACATAACTAGCATTAGAGGAAATGTCAATAGTAAGAACCTAAAAGAACTCAGTCATACATGGAAATCTAATTTTAAACATTTTATATAGATGATCAAGAAAAATAATACGCTGACCCAAGAAGTTAGGGAAATATTCAAATAAATATGAGGGAAAGAATGACTGATAGTTTTGTTCTACTGTTCGATGATTGTTGCACTTTTGTGTTGCTATATAGTACCCTTTTTATACAATCCATTTATTTTGTAGTGACTGGATTTATTTGCTACTTTAAAGATACCTGACAATAAAAGTTAAATGTAACAAGACTCCCAATAAAATCAGGGATATTTTTCAATTATTAAAAGAAATGCAATACTATACAGTATTAAATTATATATAATATGATATATATCACAATATGAACAGTACATGTGTTCATAGTTATAGAATTATTAATAATGTATATGTACTATATATTATATGCATGTATTAAATAGAATACCATTATATAGAACATAGACACATGCATATTGATACTCCAATACCAAATCAGAAATTTATACCCATACATTCACTAAATGAAGCTGTGACTAATGGGTCACTGTGGGGTTAAGACTCTTTAAAGATGAGTAATTCCATTGTTTTAAAGAGGAACTTTTGCTAGCCTATATTTGTTTTGTTTCCATTCTTTTAAATAGAAAGCTAAAGCTAAGTATTCTTATGTGATTGTGGCGCAGCCAGTGTGATGCAAACCAAAACATTACATTTGTGAAGCTTCAGATCTTGTTAACAAACAAAGAGGCATATACATTGCTTCCTGTTTCAGTATTTCACTAGTTAAAAAAAAGAAGTGGTCTCAGCTAAAGGAACTGAAGTAGCAATTTTAGAGCGCAGTATGGATTCCAAGAGTGTAGGATGTCAAATCTACACTGAGAAACATTCACAGCAGCCCTAGGCTACTAATATCTGGATGACACTGTGAGAGAACATTAAAATTCCATCTTACTCTGCCATTGCTATTTTGGCCTTTGTTAGGAAGCTTGATCATTATCCTTCCTGTTACATCAATGGTGAAAGCACATAGCAATGTTAAAAGGGAAAGAGTGACAAGCACAAACTTAAATTCTTGCCTCAAGGCATGGAAGAAAATGCAAAAACTTGAAGCAGAAAAAATTTTAAACTTATATAGAGAACTTTACTAATTAACTCAGCATCTCATGTTATAGGATTAGGGATGTATAGTAACAATTTTATACACTAAGATGCATGCTAGTCTGTTTCTGTCTCTGTCTCTGTCTCTGTCTCTGTCTCTGTCTCTGTCTCGTCTCTCTCTCTAGCTCTCTTGCTTTCTAACAGTATAATAACAGCAAAGTTTGAGACATTAACAATAGGGAAAGTAACAACTCTGAGAATTCAGAGATCTTAAATAATTTTAAATTCTCAAAAGTTTTGGGAAAAAAAATGAAGGACACTGCATCTTCTTTGAGGAAATTTTACATTTAAAGGGAAAACAGTGGCAAACAGAAAGGAAAAACAAATCATAGAAACATATACAATCCTTTACGTCTCTTTTTTTTGTGGTATTTTAAGGAAAAATCTACAGGGTGTTCAGGGTCTCACTACCAGATGGGACTCGTAAGAGCTCCCAAGAGCTGGGATTACCACCATGCCCAGTCTCCAGTCTCAAGTACCATCTCAGAATGCCACAGAGGTGGGGTCAGCAAGATTGAACTCCTGGCCTTGGTGACTGCTTCCAGGTGCTTTCATTCACTGAGCTACGTGGCTGGCCCTTAATTTCCTTATTGTCAGTGTAGGTTATCAATGGAATAGATTAAAAACTCTTACAGAGGTGACTGGAGATCCATTGCACACACCAGTGTAGTTGTTCATTGCTGAGAGGATTGTTCGGAGGTGAGCCATAGTGGAAATACGTGGGTTCGTGAGTGTGTAACTTGGAAGAAATACCTCTCTCTATGGCTGCTCACCTGCTCTTTTCTTTTTGCTACCGTGAGATGAGAAGCACACCTGTGACTTGTACTTTCTCCTTGAGGCCTCTGCTTCTCAGCCAGCTGACCACGCTCTGAAACACAGACAAAAATAAACTTGTCTGTGTTTAGGCTTGCAAATGGCAAGTATTTTGTCTTACTAATGGGAAAGTTGACCATTTCACCTCTCATATTTTCATTAATTAAAACGCGCTTTGATATATTCATTACTAAGGAGCCAGCCATTTGCTTCCACAATTTAATGAAGTCCCTCTGTCCTTTCCTCAGTGTGTTGAGCTGCAGGAGGCAGCTCAGCAAGTAGGGCAAACAGCAAAACTGTTGTTGACCTGAGAGATCCCAGAAGATATGGTGAAAGGAGAAAGGCAGAGGGGAGAAAGAGAGCGCTGCTTATTCATTCAGCCTTTCATCATTGCTTTGGCTCTTAGCTTCTTCAGTGAACTTTCTAAAAGAGCAGCATACAGCCGGGCGTGGTAGTGCACACCCGTAATCCCACCACTCGGGAGGCTGAGGCAGGAGGATTGGTGTGGGTTCGAGACCAGCCTGGGCTACAAAAGTGAGCTTAAGGCCAGGCTGAACTGCATAGAGAGACCCTGTCTCAAAAAGACAATAAATAAATAAGTAAATAAATAAATAAATAAATATAAAAGAGTAGCATATAATATAACCTATATGTTTTAGTTACTTTTTGCTCCTTGCTGGGACAAATACCCCACACTCAAAATGAAGGAAGGAAAGGCTTATTTAGCTCACAGTTTGTGGAGCTTTCAGTCCATATTCGGTTGGCCCAAGGCTGAGTGGAGCAGGGCGGAGAGTATCCAGTTCATGGCAGCAGAACAGCAGTAAAATGATGGCAGAGGCAGCCAACCAAACAGGGCAGCAGAGAAGCAGCACCAGCTCTAGGCTGTCTCTCTGTCTCTCTTTATATTACATTCAGGCTCTCCGCCTTAGCCCCCACCTTAGGCCACACCCATAATCCCATCAGTACTAAAACCCATAATCCCAGGGATCATGGATCAAGTCTCAAACTCTAGAGGTCCCTGCCCAATGACTAAATGAGGCTTTGGGGGGATAACTAGACATAAACCATAACACTATAAGATTATAATTATAAGTTAACCTATAATATATAAATAAATATATATATATATATATATATATATATATACATATATAAACCAAATAAAATATATAACCTACTATATATAACATATATAAACCTAATATAAGCCGGGCGTGGTGGCTCACGCCTGTAATCCCAGCACTCGGGAGGCTGAGGCAGGAGGATTGGTGTGAGTTCGAGACCAGCCTGGGCTACAAAAGTGAGTGCAGGACCAACCTCAACTGCATAGTGAGACCCTGTCTCAAAAAGACAAAAAAAAAAAAATAATAAACCTAATATATATCCTAATATATATATATATATATATATATATATATATATAATCACAGATCACCTATCAGACCCAGCAAACAAGACTGCAGATGTCTTTCAAACTCCCATGAAGCAATTCATCTTCATGTCCCCTTATAGCTCAAGGAGTTAATCCCATGCCTGGGATTATAGGCATATGCCACCAAGCCTAGTCTCTGTGGATGGTTCAGTGTGCCCACAGGACAGGGCTGGCATCTTCTATGGTGCTAGGCATGAAAGCCCAGTCTCTGTGCTTGCCTAAGCAGGCACTTAATCTGCTGAGCTATTTTGTGAGCCAGAGAATTTATCTTCAACATATGGGCCAGATATGTTAATTGGAGGAAAGATAACCTCTTTAATAAACGGTTCTGGAAACACTGTTTTTCCATATTGCGAAGGCTTAAAATAGATCCTTGCCTATCTCTCTGCACAAAACTACAGTCAAAACGGATCAAAGATTTAAGTATTAAAACTGAAACACTAAATCTTCTTTAAGAAAATCTCCCTAGAAATGTTAAGGACATAGGGGTAGGTAGAGACTTCATGAACCAAAATCAAACTTCACAGAAAAAAAAATAAAATAAAAGAATGTACAATGGGGATGTAATCATTCTGAAAGTTTCTGCATATCAAAATAAGTCACCAACAGTTAAAAAGAAAAGGAGACAATTATGTCAGACTATCCATTAGACAAAAGACTCCTCTCTAGAACACATAAAGAATTAAAAAACAACAAAAAAAGAGGGAGCCAGTCAGATAGATCAGCAGACTAACATGCCTGCTCAGGCAGAGCAGAGTGGCCACGTTTGACCCCCTGTTGCTGTTCCGGCCCCACCCCTGGGCATGTTGAGATGACCATTGAGCCTGGGAATTGTGGCACATGCCGGTAGTCCCAGCGTTTGGGAGACTGAAAACAGGAAAATTACTATGAGTCCAATTTACGTAGTAAGACCCTGTAAACCCTGTATACCCTGTCCCATATATATATATATATATATATATATATATATATATATATATATATTTTTTTTTTTTTTTAAAGGAAATGAATTAAGGAAAAATCAGGCCTCCAAAATTTGAAGACCCACTCCAAAAATAGTCACCATACATAAATACACATCTTACGAATGAAGAGACACGAATGGTAAATAAATATAGAAAAAAAAATGTTCGACATCATTGGTCATTCAAATGCAAATTTTAGAATGTGGAGATCTTGTTTTATACCAGACAGAATGGCTATCCTCAAGCAATCACCCAATAACAAATGCTAGAGTGGTATTTGGAAAAAAGGAACTCTTCTTTACTGTTGGTGTGGAGTGCAACCCGGTAAAACTATTTTGGGATTCATTATGGAGATATCTCCAAATGTTGGGATTGGAGGTCCCACTGAAGCCAGCTATTCCCCTCCTAGGGATTGTTTCCAAAAGAACTGCAATCACCATACCACAGCGATATGTGTGCACCCATGTTTAATGCCGTCCTTTTTTTTTTTAACTTTTATTTTAGTACAGGGTCTACAGGGTCTCACTACATAGATCAGACTTGTAGTCTTGCCTCAGGGCACCTGAAACATCAAATGAGACTGGGCATGGTGGCTCGCACACACTGGTAATCGCAATGCTCAAGAGGCTAAAAACAGAATCACTAGGAGTCTGATCTGCATAGTGAGATCCTGTAGACCCTGTAGAACTTGTACACACTGGACTAAATACATTAAAAAAGGAAAAAGAAAATAGCATGCAACTTATTTCAGAGTTGAAGGAATCTTGCTTATTCTGAAATTCCAGCTCCTCAATATACACAGATCCCAGTTTATACTAGTATAGTAAGCACTAAGATAAAGATTTTGTCATGGGAAAATAAGATATAATATTTCTGATTATAGTTGCAAAGCCAATTATTAGAAAGGTTAAATAAATAACATCCTAATCTATTTCAGTGCATAGTAAACCTGAAAATAAACTGTCATCACCTTACCACACATCAGTTCATTAAAGGAGATGTGATGTATTAAAAAGGCAAATTTGTTTTTTTTTTTTTTTTTGTCTTTTTGAGACAGGGTCTCGCTATGCAGTTGAGGCTGGTCCTGCGCTCACTTTTGTAGCCCAGGCTGTTCTCAAACTCGCACCAATCCTCCTGCCTCAGCCTCCCAAGTGCTGGGATTACAGGCGTGAGCCACCATGCCCGGCGGCAAATAATTTTATAATTAGCATTAGTAAATTGTTCAAATAGTACCAAAGTTTATGCAGTGTAAGTTGAAGTATTTGCACATTTACAGTTGTCACATTTTCATACTTTTACTTGATTTTGAGTTCATATAGATGAAATTATGTTTTTTTTAATTTTTTTTATTTTTTATTTTTTTTTGAGACAGGGTCTCGCTATGCAGCTCAGGCTGGCCTTGAGCTCATTTTTGTAGCCTTGGCTGGCCTCAAACTCGCACTGATCCTCCTGCCTCAGCCTCCCAAGTGCTGGAATTACAGGTGTCTGCAACCATGCCTGGCTTGCCAGAAATTTTGATAAATATAAAAAACACAATTGATGGGTCAAAAGATATTGTATTTTATAACTGATTTTATAACTTATTCAAAAGAACTATTCCAGTATATTTAAACTTAGAATTCATGTGTGAAAAGAGTAATTCCATATAAATATTTTATCAGCTTACTTTTTTTTCAAATTAAATCTCATGGATTATTTTAGGTGCTGGACACTTTTAATGTATTCATTTAGATTGCTGATCATTTGTATTACATATTTATTAACTGACTCATGACATTTCATGCATTTTGTCTTATTTTCTTCCATGTTGAATTGATTCTTTTTGCTCTCAAAAATATTTTATATAATTATGTTCTAATATGTTCATTTTTATGTACTGTAAATCAATTATTTCAATTATTTTGGAGTATCTCTAATTTTTTTCACATGAAGCTTATTTTCATATTATCAAATTCCTTCTAAATTTTTTTTACTAGATCTCAAACTTTTTGCTTGTCAAAAAGATTTTGAAGCAAAATTAGGGTTCAAATTATTTTATTTTATTTTATTTATTTTTTAAAGATTTTTTTATTTTATTTATTTATTTTTTTTCTTGTTTCAGAACCTTTATTTGTTTATTCACTCATTTTTATGGCCTGCTCAGCCTGCCCTGAGGGCAGGGCTGGCGCAGCATGTGGTGCTGGGAATTGAACCGCAGTCCCTGAAGCCGCCCAAGCTTTCCCAAGTAGGCGCTTTAGACCACTGAGCCATCCTGCCAGGCCCCGGTTCAAGTAATTTTATATAGCTCTGTATTTAGACTTTTATCTGTGCAAAAGTATGTCTCCTTAAATAAAGAGTAAGTATCTTTACTTATACTTAAGTGTTTGTGCAGGTATATGTAGACTTCTATTGTATATATTTACCATTTTTCCCAAATGTGCAAGTATTTCATTATAATTTAAGTATTCTTTAATATTTATATATGAGTTATTTGTACCTAGATAATACTGATATTAGTGTACAAGTAGATATAGATGTTGACATACTGTGTACGTGAATGTTTTACCTAGTATATACATGAGTTTTCTATGTGCTTTAAACTTGATTCATTTTTTTGATGCAAACTGAAATCAGCACACTGAAATGAAAGCATCTAGCTAGAAAGTATGGGTGTTAACTGGAGCTTGCTGTTTCCAATTTAGTTTTTGAAATTCGCACACAGGTTAAATGATCACAAATACATTTGGACAAAGATCACACATTCCTTGCAATTACTTGGTAGCAGGCACTAACAATTCTCTCACTGTCATATAGCTACATTGAGCCATATTTATTTTGTTGATATTTTTTAAATGTAGCCAGGTGTGGTGGCGCACACCTGTAATCCCAGCACTCGAGAGGCTGAGGCAGGAGGATCAGTGTGAGTTTGAGACCAGCCTGGGCTACAAATTGAGCTCAAGGCCAGCCTGAACTGCATAGTGAGATCCTATCTCAAAAAGCTAAAAAAAAAAATTTAAAAGTATAGTTTATAAAGGAACTATAAGAATATCATTTTGTCATTTCATTACAATGGTCAGGTAAACAAATGTTGTTATCCGAACTTCCCATGTGAACCTAAAATAGCTACATCACTTAGAAAGTAATATGCTACAACTTTAGTAGGTCGTATATATTTAGAATCTAAGTCTTTTGTGAGCATTCCATGCTAATTATTTATTGCAAATAATTGCAACAAATTTGAGCTTTCAAAATTTTCACTGGAAAATTGTCCATCATGTAAGGATCATGGCGTAACTGGCCCACTAAGAGGTCTTTATAACTCTAAGTAACTTCAAGTTTGCAAAATATATGCCAATTAACATTTTCGAATTAATTTCATTTGAGGCAACAAGCGTAAGCCTAACAATTAAAATTCTATAGTGAGCCAACTGCAGGAGAAAAACTTAGGAATGGACAATTTTCAATAATGTGTAGAAAATATACAGTGCTCTTTATAATGAAAATGATCCTTCTATCAAAAATTTCAGTGTTTGGAGAGGCTTCGCTCTTTCTGGCCAGAGAAGGAGTGGTTTATCTGCCGGACATCATGCTTAGTTTTACTGCCTATATTCACTGCCACTGGCAGCAAACTTATGGCAAGTGTGCCACAGCCGGGGGTTCATCATCACTGAAATTTCTAAAAGGTGCACCATGGTCATCACCGCTTTAGAGCTACATTATGTTCAATGTGTTTTTTTTTAAGGTTAAACACCACAAAAATACAAATTATACAGATACAAAGAAAAGACAAGTTGCAGTTGAATAGTGAAAGTTGGATTTGGAAAAGGAGATTGGCCACAGAATGCTATTATTCTATCTACAAGATAAAGCAAAGTCTTTGCGTTCTCAGATCCAACGTATTGTTTACTGTTTGGGCACACAGTTTTATCCTATCTTGAGTTTGCTTAAAAGTCTTGCATGACTAGCTTTCAGACAAGCTATTCTGACTCCTTTAAGAAAGATCATTTTATTTTAGGAAAAGAAAGATAATTTTAAATTAAACCATAATATATCATGCTTTAATTTCATTTTGAATTGTATCATCCCAGTATTTCAAAGAATTATCCATGGGCAAAATTTATTTTCTTCTAGAGTGAGCTAACAACACAGATATAAACAAAAGGAGACAGCGGAGAGGAAAAAAAGAGAAGAAAGCAAGGAAAAAAGGAAAACAAGGAAAGAATGGTAGAAGGAAGGGGGCTGAAGGGGGAAGAGGGCAGGCGGGTAGGCAGGCAGGCAGGAAGGACGGTAGGTAGGAAGCAAGGAAGGAAGGAAGGAAGGAAGGATGGAAAGAAGGAAGGACGGAAGAAGGAAGGAAAGAAAGAAGGAAAGAAGGAAAGAAGGAAAGAAGGAAAGGAAGGAGGAAGCCAGTGAGCAACTCCGTGGACTAAGGCCCTGCTTAGGCGAGGGCAAGGACCAGGATTTGATCCTTGGTGCTGCATGCCAGGCCAGTCCCACCCCCAGGTACCCTGAGCAAGCAACCATGTCCCGGTGTGATGGCATGAACCTGTAAGCCCAGCTTTCAGGAGGCTGAAAAAAGGAGGATCACTAAGAGGCTGAGCTGTGTAGTGAAGACCTTGCACTAAATACATTAAAAAAGAAAGAAAGGAGGAAAGAAGGGAGAGATTGAGGAGAAAAAAAGGGGGAAGGCAGAGGAATAAAAACTATAGGCAACAAGGGGATAATGAAGAAAAGAGAAAAAGCAAAAAAAAGAAAATCCTATATTCTGAGTATATTATTAATTGCAAAGGTTATACCTTTTCTGTATAAGAAATAAAAATATATAATACTTCTTCACAATAGTTACTGCCCTACTTGCGATTTTTACAACATAATTAAAGAAAGAAAAACATTTTGTGGGTTTTTAATATGACTTATTAAAATATAATAAATAAAATATTCATATTTTAACAAAAATATGAACAAGCACATGTTTAAGACGTTGGTTTGTAAATATCCACTGTCATCAAGTATATACTCAGTGAATACATTTTCAGTTGATGAAGGAAAAAATTGAATGCGGAAGTATTCTATTGGTTTTTCAGCCCAGTGCATTTTCAGGCATTAAGAAACTGTAGTTGAAATTGTAGTGTGTAGATCTGGCGTGTATGGTTCAGGAAATATTCATAGCTTTATAGAATTCCAGTGTGCGTCTTCAAACACCTTCAGCTCATGGTTCACATGTCAGTCAACAGGAGCGAGTGATAAGGAGGAGATTCATACAGGTCCCATTGAGCACTGCTGGCAGCCGCAAACACGAAACTGAAAAGAGTATTAGGCACCATTCTGTTTACAGCAATTAACTGGACCTGTCAGCGGTTCAGTAGCATGGCCTTGCTTTGTGTCTGTTCTTTAATATTCAAAACTTGCGCAAATAGTGGGGAAAATTGAATGCATCCTGCTGCTGCAACTGATACATATGGTAAAGTCAGAAGCTAAGCTGTAGTGGTGCATCTTAATGGCCCCTGGAGCTAGCACCTAAAGCAATGTGTGACAGGAGGCAGGGGCTGTGGGAAAGCCTTGCCGTGGTATGCTTGTTATCCTAACCAAACATATGGATTTTAATGAATCAATCAGCCAATTTCTGCATATGTATTTAGCCATTTTGACTGAAAACTTTTTGGTAGCATGTGACACTGTTTCAGTGTTCACATTATATAGCAGTATGGCTGAGCATATATCTTATACATTTTGAGAGCAAGTTAGCAGGGCAAGAACCAGTTATGTATAGCTATATTTAATATAGGAAATATTTTTACCTAGCAGAGTATTCCTTGACACCTCTGGATGGTGTGAGTTGGTGGATTGTTTTCATTTACATAACCAAAAAATCCCAAAGGGTATCCTTCTTGTACATGTGTCTCTGTCTCTTCCTGCCTTATAAACCCTACACCTACCTTCCCAAAGCTTTGCCTTGGGCTGATCACACTGCTGTCCGCCATTATAATAGTATACTTCACTTTGTGTAGTGTAAGAAATATACATGGAGTACTTAAGCTACATACAAACTTATTATGTTGATTACTCATGCAACCAGACACATTCACAGAAAGCTCAGTGTTTCATAGAAGACCTGCAGCAGAACTAGAATTGATACGCTGCTCAGGAAAAGGGTCTCTTGCTGTACCTTGGCATGCATGTTTTTTAAACTTTAAACAGTGACTTGACTTTTCAACCCAAGCTGACTTGTAATTCTTGTTTGCTGAGTTCATTTTTAATGTTCAAATATTCAGTTCTATGTCTTTTACTGTATTAAAAATATTTCTAAAAATCGTGGGTAAATCTTCATTATTGTATTAGCTAGGATTGTCTCGTTTCAACAGACCTTGACAACCCCTAATCCTACTTTCTGTCTCTGTGTTTATGTAGTTGCAGCACTTCGTATAAAACCAGTGTATTATTTCATGTCTGAATTCACTCAATTAGGTTCACATTTTTATAGTTCATTTATGTTAGAGAATGCATAAGTGGGTATTTTTCATATAACTGAAAAGCATTCCATTATATTGATAGTATTTTTTAGTTTTTCATTGATTAATTGATGGGCATTTGGGCTATATCCACCTATTATGCAGTGAATATAACCATAGCATTTTGGTAGATATATATTCACATTTACTTTGAATAAATACTGGTGAATGGAATTTCTGGGTCTTATGATACTTCTACGATTAAATTTAAGAAGAAATAGGAACCAATTTACCAAAGATAAACATCCCCTATATATGAGGATTTCAATTTCACCACGTATTCTTTTCTCATCTTAAAGATTCATCATTTTGGGAGTTTTATGTAGTATCTCATCATTTTTTTTTTTTTGCCTTTTTGAGACAGGGTCTCACTGTACAGTTCAGGCTGGCCTTGAGCTCAGTTTTGTAGCCCAGGCTGGTCTCGAACTCTCACCGATCCTCCTGCCTCAGCCTCCCGAGTGCTGGGATTACAGGCATGCGCCACCATGCCTGGCTCATCATGGTTTTGATTTATCTTTTCATACAAATATGTGTTTATTTACATCTAGACCTATATGTCTATATGTATATTTATATATCTATGTCTGTATCTATACTATACATATATCTATATCATATATATACATACATATATATATATATATATATATATATATATATATATATATATATACATATGGGCTATCTCTGTCAAAAAGAAAAATATCTATAAGGGAACAGTCCAGGAGTATAAACTAAATGAGTCATAAAGGAACACCTGTGCCTAAGTTATTAAACATTTATAGAAATTAAAACTATTCCCCCCAAAAATTCAAAGCTTATTGAATAAAATAATGACATAGGCAGAAAATTATCCAGTGATTGTGAAGCTCTTAAAGTCTCAAAATAAGGACCAAATGTTAATTCATTGAGAACGTGAGTTTACTTTAACTCTTTACAGAAATGGTGGCTGCATCAGCTGCAAAACATAATTTCTAAATGGAGGAAATACATAAAGAGAAAGAGACATTAAGCACAACCTTCATTGTGATGTCATTGTGCAATTTCTTTGAGTTTTTGAATATCTTTCTGCCCCAAGTTTTTAATGAAAGCTTAAGTTCATTTCAAAGTGAATTTCAACAAGATTAACAACAATAGAGTTCATAAGTATATCCTAAGAAGAATGGTAAGTATGGAAATGAAGAGATTTTATTCTATGGAATTGTATGAAAGATGTATTTATAAAAATCTACTTCTTTATAAGGGATAGAATACATTAAATTTAATAAGATAGTTTTGAAGCCATTTAAATATCATAAATCAATATAAAATATTATGTATTGTCTACATTGCTATATTAGTAGATCAAGTAGCAAATGCACAAAATTATCTTGCAATGTCCAGAAGAATAGTAGGGCAATCCCAGTAAAACTAAGCATAATATGAATAAGTAATTTTTTAAGATCGTACATTATCAAGACTTTTGTTAATAAGAATGTGGCCACACTTTGTTGGATCATAGACCTTGCCTTCATTTACATTCCAAACTTCATATTCATTCTCTTCCATCAAGGACAAAGCTTCCTGATAATCAGATAACTTTCAAAAGCACAATAGATTGGTCAGTTTCTTTTCCTTTCATTATATCTACTGTACCTTTTCAGTTCCCTGAGAGGAGTAGGTGGTGCTTATGCTATTTGATCAGTTTTGCGAGACTGCATGTGGTAATCTGAACAACTATTTTGAAGATAACAATATCTGATATAATAACCGTTGTTGCTTACCTGTCATCTTGTTTTGAATTTCTGTATCATTTATAATGGTTTTTTATCTCTTTAAAATAAAATTAAAAAGAATGATTGACTTAGAAAATGATACATAACGAAGCTCATATTTTAATCCACTCATAGGAAATCATATAATAATAATAATAATAATAATAATAATAATAATAATAATAATTGTTTCCCATATTCTTAAGTAAAACAAAGCTCTTAACATTTCTTTGTTACAACAATGTCTTGATTTTGAGCAATTTCCCACTATTGTATAGTTAATGAAAATAGATGCATGGCCCCACCCCCACAGCACTCTCAGACGGTGATTGAGACTGGGAGTGGATGCGCAAGCCTGTAAATACCAGCGCTAGGGAAGCTGAAAACAGGAGAATCACAATTAAGTCCAATCCGTGTAGTGAGGCCCTGTAGACCTTATGGACCCTGCACTAAATACAAAAAGGAAAAGAACAGGCATATATGGATTTACTTAAATTATTCAATATAACATAGTTATTAGATGACATAACCAAAGTGAATTTAGATTCAAGTTCTCTGTAACTGGGTACTTGAAGGAACGACAATACATTTGCTGACTAATTGATTTTTTCCCAACAGATACTAAACTGCCTTAACCAGTACTCATGTATTTTTCAAACAACTTTAGGCTTAATTTTACTACTTCCTGTCTTCTCTGCCTTCATCTTCCAAAATCTAATTCTGGAATAACAAAAACAAATTTACCACGCCAAGTCTACTTACATCCAAAATGAACAACTGAAACAGTTAATGTTGAGAGCTATTATAAGGCTGAAAAAATGTCACTCAAGCTGAGAAAAGACTATGGCATTACAAGACAACATTTCAGTTCTCCATTAAACTGCATAATTTAGTGAAAAATCCAACATACGTCCTATTGGTCTCATTGAATTGAAATCTTACAGAAATGAAATCCAGTCATATGTGTTCTGTAGAAGAAGATAAAAGATTCCTGTGTCAGGGAATAATAATAAACATTTGTAAAACTTATCAATAGATAAGCTAATGAAACTTTGCAGCCTCGAAGTAAAGTTAGGTCTTCCAAATAGTACTCAATTTGAAATGGTTTTAAAAAGTTGGAAGGGAGGGGCTGGGGAGATAGCTCCAAGGCACAAGTGCCTGCTGGGCAACTGCAAGGTCGTGAGTTCGAACCCTGGTCCCCCCCCAAAAAAAAAAAAAAAAAAAAAAAAAAAAGGGAAGGGAGAAACAAAAACAGTGGAAGGAAAATCAGCTCACAATTTGTTTTAGAACCAAAAAATTTGTATAAACTCTTAAAACTATATTATTAGAATGCATTTGTTCTTGAAGTTGCTTTGAATAATTTTAATTTTAAGTAATTTAGAATTAATGTTTAAAATTAGTAATTTGATTAAAGTTTTCTTAACATGCTTTATAATGTTACTAAATGTGCTTGTATTTAATGACTACATTCTTATGCTATCTTAGATGTCATTTTCAGAAGGCATATAAATATTTTTGAATTAATTTTAAAATACAGCTATAACAATGAATGTCCACAATGTAGGAAGGACCCTTCAAACAATTTTAAGCAATTTAGAGTTAACAAGATAGAAAATCTGTTCATTAGGAAAAATCAAACCAAATGAAACCAAAACTGAACAAGTAATTTAAATTGTAGAAACAATTTTAATGGATATGAAACTTGTGGCTATAGTTAAATTGAACATGCTGACATTTAAATATTTCTCGGTGGGAATAAGTTTCTAATTTTATCTAAAAGTATATAAAGAACTTAGCAGTTTAAAGACTTAAGAAAATTTTTATAAATGAGTCACTTTAAATTTATAACAGTACCAATGATATTTGAATTTTATTATTTAAATTAATTCTCCAGATTCAAACATGTAATCTATATGCAGATATTATTGCTTATTTAATAAGAGAAGTTTCTACTGTGTGTCTTTAAGTATCCCATTATATTTAGTTTTCTTTAGCACATTGGTAATAAAAACACTCAGGCAGACCTAAAATCATGTTAAAGCAAGGTAATATGCAAATGAACTTACTCTGTTAAAGTTCCAATTCATGTCTTTATAAACAGAAATAATGTTCCTATGCAGGGAGTCATTGTAAAGCATGTCAGAGAAGGAGGAATAAACATTACTAATTTATGATATTCATATAATGAGTGGATACTTAACTTTCCTTGGTCCAGCACCTGCTCTACCAATCTTTTAATTAGTTTATGCTTAGCAGGTTTGGAAGAAGAATATTCGCTCTTACTGACATTGAAAAATCTGGTTAATTAGCTAATTTCTTAATTGCAAAATTAACATCTTACTTGACTAAAATAACTCATTTCAGGGTAAAGTAATTCATTTAAAGAAGAAAAATTATACATGGAACTGCTTAGAGGAACACTTGATATATAATGTTTTGCTTTTCTTTTCATTTGCTTCCATCTTAGAAGTAATTCTTAACAAAATTTTCACTCAGAGAAATGTATTCATATGAAAGCTTTGTGTACAAGAAGGGTGTCATTTGTTTTGAAGGAAAAAGAATTACTATCACATTTTTACAATTGTTTGTGGTTTTCTGAAGAGCGATTCCCATAAAGCTTTGATATCTATTGAGTCAGGGCAATTATGTCAACATAGATCCTTTAAGAATGAACACCAAAATGTGCTCACAGGAATAATCATTGTATATGTTATCCATTTACTGAACCTAGGATTTAAAGGTATCATTTTCATGCTATCACTTTACCACTCCCAGCAATTTATTAAGAAACCTTTTCCTGTTTTGGCTGGACAAATACTTTTTGATTTTCTAAGTTGTTGATAAATATGACAGTAACTCATATCCAAGTATCCACTATTCCATATCTAAATTATTACAGTGATTTTAAATTTTTACAAGCTCTTATCATCTTAGGCCTCTTGCAGACTTTCTTTACATTGAAGCCAAATTTTTCCTTCCAAACTTCAAATATGAGAGACATCCATCTCTCCTTTTGTTCTAATGCTACTATGAAGCCTTGATTGTATTTGCTGTTCAAAGAGTTTTCTGGTTCCAAATAAAGTTTAAGAATGATTTCTAGATCTGCCATGGGGACACCCAGGAAAGAAATTGATGATGTATTAATTCAGGAGAGTCACCTAGAGAGAACCATTGTCTCCGGCTTCCACATAGAGCAAATTAGTCAAGCAATGGCCATGAACCATCCAGATGGTTGACATTTACGAAAGATCTACAAACCGTTGTACATGATTTCACGGTAAATCCTGAGGGGATTGACTGAGCTTGTCAGATACAAAAGTTACAATTTTTGTCTTATATGTCTTGCTTTATCTTGGTCTTAACTGCCCAGCAGAAAAGTCTAACCACAAAGTATAAAAAGTAAAGCTATGTTAATATGCTGAGCTATGAAATGCTCAAGTCAACAACTTCTGACATAACCAGTTCTAAAGATAACCCATTAATATAATGGATGATTGGACTACATTGGGTTATTTTGTTGAATTCATGTACCTACAATATTTGAATGGCAACGAAACATCCATCGCTGACAAAACAAACTAAAAAGGGAGGATAGAAATGAAGGAATGAAGGGACATTTTGTAGTGAAACAAACAATAAATACACACACATTATACATATATATATATATATATATATATATATATATATATATATTCTGTATATGGAAAATGCTTAGCATAGATATACAAGTATTTTCTTTTAGTTCAATGGGAAGAAAGATTTGTACTAATAGTGTTTATAAAAGATATCATGTCTGCATCTTGTACTCTGAATAAATTCTATGAAGACAACAATCAACAATATGCAATGTATTAGTTATTGTAACTGTCCAGCTAACCTGCTTCAAAATTCTTTCATCATTAAAATTAAAAATAAAAAGACTTGATTGCCCCAGCATCTGAAGTTATCAAATTACATTCACTGTCATTGCTGGGAATGCCAAGACTTGGAAATGTATATCCACTTTGTAGAACTAATTTACATGAGCGTCTAGTGTCATAAGAAAATTTGAAATTAATGAGTTTCACCTGGGTCAGGTAGAAACACATTAATAAGTTGTTTCAGAAAGAAAGCAGTTACTTAAAATGAGGTCAAGAAATGCATGCCCTTGAGCTCATAGCTTAGCTGTTCCACACCAACTATACTGTTTTCCCTAGATGCATCACTTCTCCCACCCCTTGCGTCAGCAGCAGCACTGTCCTAGAAAATTGTAGAAATTCTTACAACAATGCTCTCATGTTTCATGGGTCATGATTTCCCTCACTGAGACTAAAATCAATAGGTGCTGTTCATCCTTTTTCTATCCAAAATATCAACCTGATACTCTATAATTTAGAAGATACACAGGTCTTCATTGTGATCTATAATGCTTTAACAAAGTTGCAGAAGAGAGGAAGAATATATATGTGTATTACATAATATATACTTCAATATATATGTACATAAGTTAGAATATATATGTCCACATGTGTTTATCTATAGTCACTGCACAATGAAAAGACATGATAAAAGAAGTTCACAGAACTCTTTTGGATTTTATGTATATGAGCATCAGGTGATCATCACTGATTTTATGATACCTTTTCATGCTAGCCATTTTGTTTTCCTCATCTTCTACGAAATTAGTTCAATTAGATACTTAACCTAGGAAGGTTGAACAAGCTTTATTTTTTCTTAGATTTAAATTTTGGTGCTGCTGTCTCACTATATACATTCCATAAATTTTTCCAGTTGCTATTATTAGTGATATTCAAAGATGTGGATTTAGAAAGGTTAATGTTTAATTGTTTGATCAATCTTATATACCTATGTGTATTAATCTAAACTGATCTGATGACGAGAATATGTAATATAACCATTGTTAAATTTAAACAATAAGAAAATTGAAAATAAATAAAAAAATAAAAATTAAAAAAAATTAAGAAAAAAAAAAAAAAAAAAGGATAGTCACCAGAGATAGTTTTTGCATTTAATTTAGTTGCAATGATATAAAACTTCTAATGGAAAAAGGATCGTGCCCATTCTTGATATTTTGTTTGTTTCCTTGTCTCAGTTGTGCTACTAATATTTCAGTTAACCTTTCTTTCTCTGGCTTCTCTCTAGCTTATCTATTCTGTTTTCTAGTACATTAAAATAATTGAAGAGATAACAATGAAAATATTTAAAAATGTTTTAGCACTAAATAGTGATTTAGACAGATACTTCTATCAAAAGCATCTAGTTACCCAAGGATTGCATGAAATAGATACTGTTACTATCCCCATTTCTCACTGAGAAAACTGAAGCATTCACAGATCAGTATGGGAGCATTGACACTGAAATCCTGGCAGGCTGGTTCCAAGGTCAAGAACCTTTTTTTTTTTTTTTTTTTGTCTTTTTGAGACAAGGTCTCCCTATGCAGTTCAGACTGGCCTTGCGCTCACTTATGTAGCCCAGGCTGGTCTCGAACTCACACCAATATTCCTGCCTCAGCCTCCCAAGTGCTGGAATTACAGGCGTGTGCCACCACGCCCAGCCAAGGTCAAGAACCTTAATGCCACATTTTGAATTTAAATACAAAACAGCTCATATTAAGACTCTTCAGTGGTGGCTTATTTCCTTCTGGAGAACATAACACAGCTCAACATGACTAGCATGCTTCTTTGCTCACTCGTTGGATCTCCTCCAAAAATTGATAGCACTTACACAGTGACTGAAGTGTTTTTATTTTTATGAAGGATCTGGGAGTCAGAAAGGACTCAGAAACTTCCTAGTATGTATGTATGTATGCATGCATGCATGTATTTATGCATGTGTGTAATTGTTACAGGGTCTCACTGTGCAGCTGGAACTCAGTGATGCTCCTGTCTCAGCTTCTCCAGCATGAGGATTACAGGCATGCAGCACAATCTCAGTTACACTTCTCTCATTGATGGGACAAAATACCAGATGCCCAAATTGAAGGAGGGAAAACTTTATTTAGCTCACAGTCACTGGAGGTTTTAGTTTATGTTCAGTGGGTTCCAAGGATACTGGAACATGGCTGAGGGGAACCTTTTGTGGGGGTGACAAAGAGCAAGAGAGGAAAATGGAGGAGCAGCAGAAATAGTGGTATAAAGAGGAAGTCTGGCTCTCTTAAATTTCATCCAGGCTCTCTGCCTCAGGTTGGGGGAAGTACACACAACATAAACCTAGCAGTACTAAAACCCATAATCCCGGTTTTGGATCACCCATAATCCCAGTGGATCATGAGTGAGTTACAAACTCAGAAGTCTGTGCCCTATGACTGCGCAAGACTTTGGGGAGACAATTAGAAACCATTACAATCACCACACTCAGCTTCATGGTCTGGGATTGAACCAAGCAAGCATAAACCATGCAGCTATCTCTCCTGAGTCAAGAACCTTTCTATAAGGACTTTTCATCAAGGACTAAAGCCTTTACACTTTAACTCAAATGGCTCACTTGAAGAGATAATCAGCCCTAGAGGCCCACCAACAGCCCAGCCAACCCAGCAGCCAGGTACACCACACGAGTGACACTACCTCTCCAGGCCTTCTAGAAGCACAACCATCCCAGCAGCCAGGCCCTGAGTGATTAAATCAGCCCTAACTGACCTACCAACCAGCAGGCAAGCAGTTCTGCACTGAATGTCACTGCTATACAGAATGATACAGACAAGGAGAAAAATACAATCTCAGGTCCTGAGCCCATCTGAAACAAATACAGGAGATACTACTATAGAAGAAAATGGGATTCATGTAGCCAAAATCCCTGAATTAGTAGCATCTGAGGTAAACAAACAAATGCAGAAATGTATAGATAATGTCTGAAGTTAAAAAAGAAATCTTTGAGTTACTAGAGCCTGAAGAAGAAAAACAAAACAAAACAAAAACAAAAAACAAAAAACAAACAACAACAACAACAAAAAAAACAGTTGCAGAAGTGTATTAAGGGAATCAGATCAGAAATAACTTCTGAAGTAAAAAAAAAAAAAAAGTCATTTGTAAATCAATAGCCTCTGAAGTAAAAGAACAACTGCAGAAAGGCAGAGAGTGAGAGCAGAAATAACCTCTGAAGTACAAAAAGAAAGGATAAAGATAATGAAAGACTTAATAAATGCCTTTTAAAAAGACATTGATAAAAATTAGAGGAGATTAGAAAAATGATGGAATTGAATGAGCAATATAGGAAAGAAATAGATCGCATGAAAGAGGTTCAAAGTGATGTACAGGAAAATAAAATATCAATCACAAGCTGGCAGCACTGTATGAACAAAAGTGAAGATAGAATTTCAGATCTTGAAGACACAGTCGCAGCCAGTGGAAAGGTGAAAAAGGATCTCATAAAAACAAGCAGAATGCAGGAAAAAGTAATTCAACATCTTCAAGATATTGCAAAAATGAATGATGTGAGATTAATAGAAATAAATGAGAAAGAAGGAGTCAATACAAATGATATAAAAAGAATATGGCCAGAAGTAATAGCAGAAAACTTTCCAAGTATGAGAAAACATTTGGATATTCATGTAAAATAGAAAACTTCATATATAATAGGGTGTAGGTTGAGCATATACTCATAACTGAAATAAACCAGACATACATATGCAAATATTGTATAGTTTTCCTAGTATAAAAACTCAAAAGATGAATGAATGAATGAATAAATAAATAAATAGATAAATAAATAATTAAATACATAAATACAGGTTGGGGTCTACCAAGAATCAAACTCAGGACTTTACATTTTCTGCATCCTCAACCATTATAAATTTTTTTAGAAGAGTGCCTTAAATATAAAATACATTTGGAAGACTTAAAAAAATTAGAGTTTATTGAAAGTGTTAATGTTTAATTATTTGGCCAATCTTACATACCTATATCTATTAATCAAAACGGATTTGATGAGGCAAAATGTAGTACAACCATTGTTAAATATTTTTTCTTGTTTTGAAATTCTGTACTATACGTACTCTTGCTTGTTACTCTTTTTCTATCCTTTTTTTCTGCTATTTTTACTCTTTAAAAAAATTAAAACAGTCAAGGGCTAGCCAGACCAAAAAAAAAGAAAAAAAAGAAATAAAAAAGATATTCAGCTTCATATGCAGAATGTTAGTTCTAGATTATTAAAGATTATTAAATAATCTATACACTTTCTCTTTTGTTCATAAAAAAGTTCTACTGGAGTTGTACAATCTTCTTATATAGGAACAAGGACTACAGATTCAAGTGTCAAATGTCACAATTTATTTCTAAAATCTATCACAGACCTTGACATATCATCATATAAATTCAATAATTGAATAGTTAAATCAATAAAGGGACAAATAAAGAAATAAATGTATACACTGATTGTTAATGAATACAATTAAAGGGAAGTTATAGAAGTAATCATGAAATTTATTTAAAATCATATTCATAATGAACTGGGAATAAATGAAAAATAGAACTGTAAATAGTTTCATAGGTTTATCATAGTTCCCTCAGGCTTGTACAAATACACTGATTTTTAGAAAGCAAATTAGTGGCTAATTGTTTGTTTACTTAATTATCAATGATATTACTAGAAAATAAAGCTTTCCACTATATTTTTGAGGAAGTATATCTTAGTAACATTTATAAATGTGCTTAATTATTTATAGCTGTAAGGATACCAGTTTTTTATAAATTAAGTTAATTGTTTAGGTACTAGGATATGACAGGCAGTGAAAATATTTGTTTAAATACATAATAAGCTACATAGAATACTTTGTTTCATGAACTTTATGCCCTTTCTCTCTCCCCATATATAAAAAACATATTATTATATATAATTACTATGAATTGTTATATATAATTATTATGAATATATTAGATACATGTGATATATGGTATATAAGGTATGTATGGTACAATGGTGTACAGAAAGCATAAATCAAGAGCTTGCATTTTCAGGATTTGATTGGTAAGCCTTTATGCAAGAATAAAATAGAAAAAACCCCATAATATAGGGATGAACAAATAAAGGTGATAGAAAAGAAATAGACACCTTCCACAAGTGAAAATTAAGAACAGCCACAAATGAGAAAGCTTACACAGGTAGATGAAGTTGAGTGGAATTGTAGTGTGGTGAAAATATGTATAGGCAGTACAAAAGGAATTGCATAAATGAATTATAAGAAATATGTAGCCTATTAAGACTCCTCAATATTCTGTAACTTGATGGAATATTTTAGACCAGAAATGTGATATAGACAGGATGGAGGAGGAAATTCTTTTAAAATTGGTTATGGAGTCACAAAAATGCCACTCAAAATTGTGTTTATTTTCTCAACACAAAAGTCACCAGGCATTCCCAAAATCAAATTATTATATTGTCTTATAATTAATATTAGTGAAAGCCAATCACAAGTCAATTGATAAAATTGGCCATACTAAAAGCTTTATTTTACTTGTAACAATAGCTGTTTTTGCATTATTAATTCCAAATAAACATAACAGGGATTCTTATGCCATTTCCTCCAAATGTTAATGATTAAATTGCATTAACTGAGATAATGAAGTATCCTGAATAGAAGTAAATAAGCTTCATAAGACAAGTTGCAAATATGCCAATATTCGTAATGTACTAATCAGCCATTTATCATTTCAAACACAGCAAAATTCAGAGTAGCTCTGGGCTAGAGTATGGCTTTGACTAACTGTGCTGACTAACTTTACCTTCCACTTTCTGGTAGATTAAAGTGTCTTTCTTCTTGTGCACATATAAAATGGAATAATGATGAGTTGCCAGGAGTTTTCCAGTGGGAGAAATCCAATTTTACAAATATTGACCTCAAAATTTCTTTTATCCTTTCTGTTCGTTAGATACTACTTCTTTAAAAATTTTTAAATTAAATGATATGTGGAATGAGTTGAAACAACTTCCAAGTTGAAACTATTTTCTGTCTGCTTCAGTGAAAGTTTAAGACCTTTCTCTTTTTAATAAGTAAAGTTTAAGTTATAATCAATTGTAGAATCAAAATTAGAATACTATACTTAGTCATCTGTTCAATAGTTGAAAACAATTCAAGGCAATTTTCAGGAAAAGTATGTCTTTATATTTTATCGTATTTTTCTTTTTCTTTCTTTCTTTTCTTTTTTTTTTTTTTTTTTTTTTTTTTTTTTTTTTTTTTTTTTTTTTTTTTTTTTTTTTTTTTTTTTTTTTTTTTTTTTTTTTTTCTTTTTTGAGACAGGGTCTCTCTATGTGGTTCAGGCTGGCCTTGAGCTCACTTTTGTAGCCCAGGCTGGTCTCGAACTCATACAGATCCTCTTGCCTCAGCCTCCTGAGTGCTTTTTTTTTTATTATTTTAGGCAAGGGTCTACAGAGTGTTCAAGGTCTCACAACTAGATCAGACTCCTAGTGATCTGTCTGTTTATAGCCTCCCAAGGACTGGGATTACAGGTGCTTGCCACCATGCCCAATCACTATATTTTATTATTCTTGATTTCCACATGAGTTTAAAGAAAAATCCATTATGTTTGGATCAAACCAGTAGAAGAAATAGATAAAAATGCTTCATATATTTTGATAAATGAGCACAGTCCTATTTTCCAATTGTCTTGCATATGTCCAAACATAAATAAAGTGCAGCGTTCTTTTTTTTTTTTTTTTTCTTGTTTCAGAACTTTTGTTTGTTTGTTTATTTATTTTTATGGCCGGCTCAGCCTGCCCTGGGGTCAGGACTGGTGCAGCCTGTGGTGCCGGGGATCGAACCGTGGTCCCGGCAGCCACCCAAGCTTTCCTAAGTAGGCGCTTTAGACCACTGAGCCATCCTGCCAGGCTCAAATGCAGTGTCCTTAATTTCCTACCAAGACAATTCCCAAATCTAGATTCCTAATCCAAATACAAACTGAGAATATTTCAGTACACTTAGATGCAATTTTAACTTGGTGAGTTGAAGTTATAATTTAACCTCTAAAAACTGATCCAACTATTTGTAAAAGAGTTCAGAGTGAGATAATACATGTAAACAAGACGGTTTGGAAATGAACAATGATAAAAGAATTTCAGCAAATTTCTGTAAAGAGTAGGCAGACAGAAGAATGTTGACAAATGGTTTGTATATTAGTCACTTTCCCATGGTTGAGAAAAATAACCACCTCCCAGAACTGAAAATAAGAGAGTTTTGTCTGAGCTCAATGTTTCAATGTATTGACTCTTTGGAGTTGAAGATATAACGAGAATGGTAGAAGGTCATGGTGGGAGAGCACTGCTCAGACATGGCATCTAGGAACCAGACAGCAGGTAAGATCCACACAGAAATTATGTACACCTTCCCATATCACACACCTATGTGCTGCTCCTAAATAGTGCATACCTTCTGCCTGTAAGTCAGATGTGAACACATCCCCAGACCAACACACCGAGTAATATACCATCTCCATGAGCCAATCCCCTCATGGCTACATGAAAATTCTAGTGGACATCTTCAACCTAAATGGTTGCAGCAAGGTAAACGGAGTTCCAGGCTTATCTTTATTAGGTATTTAGGTTGAGGAGGAAACCAAGAAATGAACAAAGAGGAAACATATCAGGAGCAACACCTTGCACTTATGTAAACAGGATGAATAAAATGTTCGTCCTAAGAACCTTCAAAAGGTTCATCACACTGATCATAGCACCATGTAACACTAAAACTATGTTTGGAATGCATGTCACTCCCATCTTTTTGATGTGTACTGCTCCCAATGTAAACTCAGTTACTGTTATACTCTCTCTCTCAAGAGTATTAGTTGAATGTAAGAGACTGGGCTAAGTACCATAGGCTTGACAGGCTACAATTTTGTATTTCCTTGAATTTCCAAATATCTGTGTAAAAATTGTGTAACTACTGATATCACATGCTATGGAGAGTTATTAGAATATCAATGATTGTCAGAAAATATCAATTCCAAGCTAAGTCAAAGATGTTGGATATTCAGAAAGCCAGTGATGATAACCTCAATTACCTATGTTATAGAGTAATAGTATCACGAAGCTTTTCTGCTGGAGGGTTGAGAATGTAAGTTAACAGACCAAAAATGGGAGAAAAAGAAGAGCTATGAAGACAGCTAATATTTTGGCCCCAGCCCTTCAAGGTCAGTAAGGACTCAGGACATAAGAGAACCTTTACTATAATATCCCATAACTCACAGGTGTCTCAAATTTTATGGTCAAGGAGATTATGGGATCTCAGAGAAAAGAGTTAAATGAATTGTAGTGTGTCTAGGGAGAGTCACCCAGAGAAAAAATTCTCTCAGGCTTTCACAGAAAGCAAACTGGTCAAGCAATGGCCGTGACTCATCCTGAAGGCTGACACTGACAACAGTTCTACAAAGCACTATATATGGTTCCAAAGTTAATCCTGAGGGGATCTGACCTTGGAAGATAAAAAAATGTGAATATGTTGTTATACAGATCTTGCTTTGACTTGCCCTTGATCACCCAGCAAAATTGCTTAATTACAAGGCATAAACGCAGAGCTACATTGGTGAGATGAGCTGTAGGAGGCTTGGATCAATAGCCTCTAATGTTGCAAGTTTCACTGGTGGCCCACTGCAATTGTAGAACATTGGACTGTGTATGCATCTGCTTCCTCTTAATTCAAAGAGAAAATTTTTTTTTTCTTTCCTTAGCAACATCAATAGGAAGATGGGACATGCCCACACACTGTGCTCTGTATAACTACTGTGAGGACAATGTACAATGTGTCAACTGTTAAAGGAAAGAAAAAAAAAGAAGGAAAAAATAATGTTTATTGAAACTGTTAATGTTTAATTGTTTGATAAATCTTATACAGCGATATGTATTGATCTAAACTGATCTGATGATAAAAATATGTAATATAACCATTGTTAAATTTTTTCTGGTTTTGAAATTCTGTAATATGTAAATAAATAAATAAATAAATAAATAGATGAAAAAAGTAAAACAAATTTAAAAAGCAAAAATCATTTTAAACAGGTAGTTGGAAGAACTCAATCATCAATATTTCCTGTATTTAGATATTTTACAGTGAAATGCTCTTTAAAACTCTCATGTTTCATTGCTCATGGAATTTGACAAGATGTCCATTATGCAGTTAATGAGGAGAATTTTAATGGAAAAAAGTAGTAATAGTTAATTTACACTGACCATTGTTAAACCACTGTAGAGACACTTTAATTAAATTGGTTTGATGCCATCATAGAAATAATCAGATCAGTCACTGGAAGAGAATGTGAAGCAAGAAATAATCTTAAATATGTTAGAAGCTGTATTACATGTTAATGATATTCATTTAATTATTAGATTCAGTCACAAAATTCTAAATGTACATTGCAGTATATCTATTCAGGCTTTCATCTTCCTTTATTGCTAAACTGTTCTGATTTTATTAGCATTTTGAAGGTGAAAAAGGATTTTTAAATCATCCTACTGAGGTGATCTTTTGTTTTCTTTCATATATAGTAGATTAAAAAACATGATAGGTTAATGGTTTTATTAAAGCTGAACTTTTACATTTAATCTTGTATTATACTGTAATCACATTAAAATTATTTCATCATTTTAACTTGATTTTGATTATTAAATGCATGTTGGTTTTCCTATGTTGACATTACATATTTAATTTTACTCATGATAAAAATTGCCCATTTTAAGACTATCATTGTGTTTCTTTGACCATTCTCCATTCTTCTTTTTGCATATTTAATACTATACCTGCAAAAAAGGAAAGAGAAAGAGACAGACAGACAGACAGAAAATGTTCACTCATTTCAACGTTGTGGTGCTTTTATCTTTAATAATAGCTCTATATTTCTCAACTAGATATCTACTCTAGTTATTTGGGCCTAGTTAAATGCTTGTACTTCTTTATCTACACATTGTTTTTACAGATATTTCTTTTGTTAAATACAGTTAGATATATTTTTCAGTTGATAAATATTTTTAAAAATGTATGAAATCCCACATATCACAGATATGTTTATTTACCTAACAATCAAAGTTGTTCCCTGATGTGGGATACTAATTATAAAGCATTTGTCTTTTGAATTTTAAAGCCAGTAGAACACTCTTTTCAGTAAAGTGTATTTCAGGTAAATGATCTGAAAATATCCATAGTGTTCCTATACAAAAATTTTCCCCTTTTCCTCCCCAATTTTTAAAAAATGTGTTTAGTGCATGGTTTACAGAGTCTGAGTACACAGATGGGACCTTTAGTGCTTCTCCTGATTTCAGCCTCCCAAGCTGGGACTACAGATGCACACCAACACACCCAATCTTAGTCACCCTCTCAGTGCGCCTTGGAGATGGGGCTGGCATGGCACAGCAGAGATGAAAGTCCAGTCCCTGTCTCTGCCTAAGCAGGCACTATAATCTGCTGAACTGTCTGGCTGGACCGTGTCCCACATTTGCATACTGAATATTTTAGTTAACTATTCATGTTCAATAATTTAAATTGTTTATATTAAACTTATGTTTATCTCTCAAAATACTCATAATTTAAAAAGTAAAAATAAATTTTGCCTCCATTCCGTGCTTTCTAAAGTTTCAATATGCTTTCCTTTATTATGTTTTTATATTTGTCCAAGGATGTTGTGTTAATCCTCTCTTCTTTGTGTATTCCAATAAATAATAAATGAGTATGGGAAACATCGGTACTCCTGCACGTGTTCCTTCTTAATTTTTATCTTTTTTGCTATATTGCAGCGCTTTGGGGAGATCTCAGTGTCTTCAACATGATTTTTTGGGTCGCTCTTTCTATTGTTAGACTTTTCAATCCCTGTCTACTTAGAAAAACAACAGCAATAACCCTTTTCTAATGAGCTCTCATTTCTATCTCTGTTAATACTTCTTATTTTAATTTTAAATACTGAGACTATTCCAGCTTACTTCAAAACTAGTAATTTAATTTATAAGCAACAAATGAGCACTGCGTGAGCATGTACTAAAATTCCCCAAGTAAATATTGAGATGTTACTTGAAAATAAGCATCATACACTGAAATAGAGATCTTTGGTGTATAATACATAGTTATACACTCAAGATGCCACAGAACAAATAATATCATGTTTTGAGAATTCATCTATACAGCTGTTTCTTGTAGGATTTGGGTTGTAGCACTGCTGAATAATAATCTATTTTATAAATATACCCTATTGTCTTTATCTTTGTAATGCACATAGGGTTGTGGATTGTTACAGTTTATGTCCAGTTGTCCCTCCAAAGCTTCATATAGTCATGGGGTGGGGGCTTGTGAGTTTGAGACTAACTCATGATCCGCTGGAATTATGGGTTTTAGTACTCCTGGGATTATCAATCTGAGTACTGCTGGGATTATGGGTGAGTGTAACTCCCCCCCCCATAATGCCAGATGATCTGATAAACCATTACTATTATGGACTATTAGACTAAATATATACAGCTAATTTCTTTTTATGCAATGAAAAGATCTGCACTAATGAAATTTAGAAAAGAAATAATGTCTGTATATTGTACTTTGAACAACTATGAAGACAGCATTATGCAATGTATTAACTATCGTAAAAATAATAAAAATAAAATGTAAAAAGGTCTAAAATGTAGGAAATGGAAAATTTCCTACATGAATTACATAATCCAAATTATGTAATTCGTTATCCTTCTCGTACCTCAACAACATTGCTACATTTTTGTCTGAAACTGAATGGGAAATTAGAGTTGCTATGGTCATAGGAATAGTTCACTGTGATTTGAAGGTTGTGTGCCATTGCAATTTTGTCAGCCTTTAAGGGTAATTTGTTCATGTCATGAAATGCTACAAAGATATTATTCAGTAGCATTCTGCTGACTGTTTTTATAGCAGTTGGTTTTAACACTCAAATAAAAATATGAATATGTAAGTATAGGTATGCATATGGGAATATACTGTACATGTCGTTGGCTCACTCCACCTCATAAACCACTTCACACAGTGAGAAAAGAATAACTTAAAATATTTTCTACAATGTTGTAGAATGAATTTTCTATTGATCCTAAGACTATGCGAACGAAGACTGTAAGGACTGACAAGGTAGTTATATTTCTTGTCAAAGTCGAGCTGACATGAAGTTTGATAAATTAACTCAAAAAAACAATTCTTTTATTTGGGTACAGTAGTTCACACCTGTAACCTCAGCACTCTGGAGTCTGAGGCAGGAGAATCAGTATGAGTTTTGGCCAAGTTGGGCAGCACTGTGAGTTCAAAGCCATAGTGAAATAATGTCACAGCAAAGAGATTTCTTTCATTTTAAAGGTATGGGGAACAAATGACATCATCCAAATAAAAAAATTGTGAGTTTTGAATTCCTATGATGAATTTAAAACCTTTAAAATTTCTCATGTGTATTTTAAGATGTTACTTGACAGTAGTATAAAAACCAGATTGAAGACCCTTGATACATTTGTGTAAATTAAAAACTTTAAAGGGAATCATTTAAAATAAGATTTAACAGTGATAGATTCAAATTATGAAAACATCTGGATCATGCCAATTAAAAAATCTTTTACTTATTTATGTATCTCGTGCAAGGTCTTGCTATGCATTGTATACTGTAAACGATCTTTCTGTCTCAGCTTCCCCAGTTCTGGGATTACAGCAATATGCTACACCATCTGGTTTTGGTGGCCAGCAGGATGTGCCTGGGGTTCTGAGACCAGTACTGGGTATCGAATCTGGATCCCTATGCTTATCAGGAAGGCTATTAGACTTCTGAGCTCTCTTCACAGGTCCCATGCCAATGTTTCTTAGATATTACATTTATCATGAAGAATGAACGATATATTTTCTGATCAAGCAGCAGGAAAAAGTCATGTGTCCTGTCTTAACTGGAAAAATTCAGCCTGGATTCAACTGTGGCCAACATGAAATAAAATTAGTTGCTATAATTTCAATTTAATGTTGAGGAAATAATCTAAATAATTCTTGGACCCATCAAGTGGACCTCAGCTCAGTTGAATCAAAGGATGTATTACAGAAAAACATACATGAAGATTCTGAGAAGAAACATTTTTGTAGTTACAGTTTGTAAACTGTGGAGCAAATGTGGGATTGTGTAACTTTAAGAGGTTTCCTCAATAGTAGTGTGATCTTAGAATATAGAAAGTATGAGCCAAGTTTTGAGCAGTGAGTTATAATGCACCCTGGTCGACCAAACTGAATTGATGCAAGCATGCACCATTAGCGATTAATTTGGCTTTATATTCCTAGAGCAGAAAATACATGAAAAATTGTTAATATTTAACCTTATCCCTATAGTTGAAAAACTGAGTAGTAATAATAGTAGTACAATAAAAAAGTTCTTGCAAGAGAATGCTAATCTGAGCTGGGAAATTTTATTCATTATTTTACATTAAGTTCCAAATTTGACTCAGTTCCCAAGCCTAGATAACTTCAAAGGAGGAAGTTCAATATAATAAAGAGATTGCTCTTCAATACCATTTCATTTATTTATTATTTTTTTCTTGTTTTGTTTCGTACCAGGGATTGAATTAAGGACCATGTGTTTACCAGGCAGGTGCTCATCAACTAAGGTATCTCCCTAGCCCTTTAACAGAACTTTACTATAAATTTTCCTGGAACATCTTAAGTTGGATAGAGGTTTCTTATAAGGAGAGTTGGATCTGAGAGAAAACAGAACAGTTAGATATTTAGAAAAGCATTGAATATTAACTCCACGTCAAATCTTTACTTGGGATAGAGAAATAGCTCTTAGTATATCAATTAAAGTAGTAAGTTAAGGATGTTGAATAGAAAAAAAAAACCCTTTTTTATTTGATTCAATTCAGAGACTCCAGTGAATTTATGTACAATCTCCTGTTATTTTCTACAAAATTAAATAGTCAACCATCATACAAACAACTATTATACATCCCACACAAACACAGTTGTCAAGTTTTGATAAATGTAATACACTACATGCACTTTTGTGGATCCTAATAAGAATCAGTCAGTGACCCACTAATAAAATGCTTCTCGCCTTAAATCTTCAGATTATTTCCTCGGCCTTGTATATAGAGAGGTCAGAAACCACAACTCTGAGCTGAGCATATGGCAGAAGGTCCAGAATGGCTCCTTGTTTTCCATACCAAGAATCACTGTGAGGTGAAATGCCAGCTAGAGGACAAAGATCTCATTTTTCCTGTTAATTAATTCAAAGTAATTCTATAGCTGACAGAAAGTTGTAGAGATTAATGGGAATATTTTAAATTTTTAGAGAAAAATATGTGGTAATTGTTGTATCTCTGGTTAGCTGTATCTCCAACTAGAATTGTTTCTGCGTATTTGTAATCTTTACTGATGACAAGAAAATCACCAAGGTATATTGAGTTGAGAGGAAATGCCTAAAGCAATAGTACACAAGATAATACACTAATGAAGTCAGAGATCCTAATGGATGTTAGTCCCTGCTCAACTAAGAACAAGGCCTCATGGGACATCACTCCCAACAGTTGATGTGGGCTTGAAGTTTCCCATCCCCTTATCTAAGGGCTTCACAGAAATGATGGCCTCGGTTTTCAAAGAATGAAATGATGGAAGGATAAATAATTTTACTGTTCATTGGGGAAAAGGCAAAGATGCCCAGACTTTGTTTTTAGTACAATAGTTCAACATGGGACAGACCAACCAAAAGGAAAAAAAAAATACTGAAGTTGAAGAAAAATCCTATGAAATCAATCAGAGGAGCTAAATGAAACAATTCATGAATCAAACCCAACTGACTTAGAGGACAGCATTTTACTAATGGATATGTATAATAAAGAAGAATGGAAGTACAGAAAATAACCAATAATGGCCAGCCTGATATCTCAGCCAACTATTGTGCCTGCTTAGGCAGAAAGCAGTGGCCGGGGCTCAGTCTCTGGTGGTCTGTGATGACCATGCCTGCCCTGCGCGCTGAGATGGCAATTGAGACTGAATGTGCTGACACGGGCCTGTAATCCCAGCACTTAGGGAGACTGAAAACGATGAATCACTTCTAGTCCAATCTGCTAAGTGAGAACCTGTAGACCCTGTCCTAAATATGGGGTGGGGTAGATAATAAGAATAATAACTAGTGAATTATGAGAGAAGCGGGAAATAATAACCAGTGAATTGGTAAATAAGGAAAGGAAATGAGCCTCCAAATTCAAGAAGACAAATTTTCCAAAATCAGAGTGTATGGAAAGAACACATGGGAATAAGTTATATTCAGATTGCCACAATTAAGTAAACAACCCTGAAAATCACGGAGGAAATGATTATAAGACTGTCAACTGAATTCTTAGCAGAAACTTTCTAGGTGAGAAGGGACTAGTATGGCATACTCAAAGAACACCAAGAGAGACTGCCCTAATTAACAAGTAGAAATTCACAGGATTTTTCCTCAAAAGTGTACACAGAGTTTTACAGAGAAACAAAAACTGAAGTTATTGTAACCAGACCTGACATACATGAATAATTGAAGACTGTTAAGTTAAAACAAAAACATATTATAAAGTAACCCAATTACACATAAAAGAAAAATAATTAATTGTTAACTATTTCTAAAAGTAAATCTAAAATATAGTGTCATAGCAATAGTCATATGTAAGTTATGTTCAGTATAGATAACAAAAAATGATACATTAAATATAGCAAAATCTCACCATCTTCAAATAAAGTTTGATCAGTAACAAACTGAGGAAGGAGAAGTAAAATTATGTTTTTATGCTGTTGAAATTACATTTCCAACTTTAGAAAGAGAAGTATAAGACATTATATTCTAATTAATTAATTAATTAATTAATTAATTTTTTGGTACCGGAGATTGAGCTCAGGATCTTGTGCCTATCGGGGAGGCACCTATACCATATTTTAATTAATATCAGTGACATTAATTAATCCCAGTTCAAGAAGTATATTGTAATTAATATCAGTGATGAGATTAATGAAAATGTCAATAAAAGTTCCATAACATATTAAAATAAATTGTGTAAATACACATTTTTTGTACAGTATAAAAAGAGATTGTAATGCTGAATAAGAGAAACAAAGCCACAGATTAGCTCAGCAGACTAAGTCCTTGTTTGAGCTGGTGTAGGAACTGGGGTCTGATCCCTGGCACTATACACTGTGCTGCCCTGCCCCCAGGTGCACAGAGCTGAACTGGATGTGGTGGCACATGTCTGTAATCCCAGTGCTGGGGAAGCTGAAAACAGGAGGATCACTATAAGTGTGACCTGTGCTGTGGGACTCTGTACCAAATATGGAAAGAAGAAAGAAGAAGAAGAAGAAGAAGAAGAAGAAGAAGAAGAAGAAGAAGAAGAAGAAGAAGAAGA